>JAXIUT010009897.1:0-25055 GCA_035586675.1 Eurytoma californica
GTATGGATTTTACACGGAATTTGTATGAATTTCGTATAATATTCATGCAGAATTCGTACAGAAACCGTGCGGAAAACTCACGGAAAAAGTACGGATACTGTACGGAAATTCGTACGGTTTCTGTACGAATTCCGTGCGATATTCGTAGATATATTTCTGGTGGGGATGTTAAAACTTAAATTTTCTATTATTTCAATTATTTGCCTGACAACTTGCAATTTAAACCATACCAATTTGTTTATCAAGACCTCAAGAATAACAGTGTTTAATTTTATAGTGTTCTTCCAGTTTTGCTATTTTTGAGGAGCTACCTTAAGTGTATTACAAGAAAATAGCACCGTAGCCAGGAATTTTTTTTACACCGGCTTTCTTTTGCATGTTTTCTCTCGGTTCTATTTTTTTTATTTGCTCTGGGCTATCAGTTGATTCTTTTACGGACCGTATAGTGCGCCCGCCTGACTATAACTTGCACCTTGCACCGGATTTTGAGTGCTCGTTGATTCAATGCCCATGCTGTATATCAGCAGAAATCCTTCACAGTTTAGACTTGTGGATCGCTGACTGAGTAGACGTTAAAAACGTAGGATTGTATGAATGAAATTAAGAAGATGGAAAAAGGATAATTAAGAATGTTAAGAAATTAATTATACACGAAAATTTAAGCAAGAAACCCAGTGCGATAGAAAAATCGTTATAGCTTATATGTAAAAATATAGATATTGAGAAAACTTTTTAATTATTTTACTTATCAAATCTTGGTTAAGAGAGATCGAGCCGTTCTCCAGGAGAACAAAATAAGGCTAATTCAAGAAGGTAGATGCAATCAAAAACATTTCTAAAAAAATTGAATATTTCAAAAAATACAGTCATATGATGGCTTGTCCAATTAACGCACCAAGATACAGCAAAATACTATTCCAGGTTACTAAATATCAAATCGATTTTTATCGAGGACGTTAAAATTTGTTCAGAAATTGATTTCTTAAACTATAGTTAATGAAACATTTTAAAAATTTGACATTATTTAAAAATCTAGGGAAAATCTGCATTGACGAAAATGTCAATTACTCAGGAACTAAAAATCGTAGAAGGGCGTATAACAAATGAAAATAAAGAATACAATATAATAGCTACAATTTGAGACTTATTTGATTAAAAAATCTTTATCGGTTCAGGAGTAATGTACGATTGAAATTTAATTAAAAATCACTAAACAAATTTAACGTAGACTATCTTGCATACAATTTCTTCACTTTTTTTGATTGTACATTGTTCCTGAACCAATAAAGATTTTTTAATCTAATAAGACTCAAATTATAGCTATTATACTGTAGGGGAAAGCGGGGCATAGCGGGCCATGGGGCAATGTGAACCTTCGGGGCATAGTGGGCCACCTAATTAAATATGTTGCATTTGGTGTGAAACATATTTCGTAACAAGTCTCACTGAAAATAAAGCTATTTAAAAGAATATCATTATTACATTGATGTATTACTATATATATCTGTTGTATATAGAAATACAGCAATATAAAAATGATATTCTTTCAAAATGCTTTATTTTCAGTGAGACAGAGGGTTGACACCCTCCTAGTAAGACATTCTAGATATTTTATTCGTCTTGTAATTGTTATACGACGCGATTTTTCAAAAGTTTGAATTATAACTCAAGAGTAACTTAAAAATTCACTATTTTAAAAATAGAACGAACATTGTTCTATGATTTTCTAATTTAAATAACAATTAAATAATATTCCTGTTATCTAGTTCTTTCAGATAATACAAAAACACTTGACATGAGTTTTAGTATATTATTGACATTAACAACTCTGCAATGTGTACTCACACATGAAAAATGTTAGTTTTTTTTAAATTTAATTGTTCTTAAAATTCTTATGAAGAACCTCTTACTAATGAAATTAAGATTGACTCTTCTTTTTCAAAACAGGCACTTTGATAAATTCGTCTATAATCTATTATGAGTCTAGGGAACCTGTTCTATTTACCGGATGTCATATCGCGTTTTGCTCGCATGGTGGCGCAGACTTACTGTTATAACATGGGAGAGTTCTTTATGCACAAGAAAGACTTTTCTGTCTTTTTATTCATATACAATTTGTTTCAATATTGTTTTCATAATAAATATTAAATTGTAAAATAAATGCAATATAACATCATTTAATGCTTAATGTTTTTTAATCTGATTTTCTAGAAAAAATTATGTTACTATTTTATAGTATAAATTAAAGTACAAATGCAATTATTTTAATAAGATAATTTTGAACTGATTAGCAATAGTCAAAATGTAAGAAATTTTTATGTTTTATCGATAACTTCAAAAAGTTTCTTTTATTAATCAATTTCTAGATAAGAAACTTGAGATAAAAAGCCACCATTTTTTAAGCATTTTGAAACGCTTTTTGCCCATTTTACGACTAAAAACAAACGAATTCTTGTAACGTTCTTGCAAACTCATGAAACATACGAAATTTTGCAAATACTTAAAAATAACACGTTTCACTAGGAAATAAACGACAATGAAAACGTTCCGTTGACAAGCAGAGGGAAATTAATTGGAACGAATGGAAAACATAAGTCATTTATTTTTCACGTTCCCCACACAAATACACCCAAGATCACACCCAAGATCTGGGGAATAACTGTACGCTGGCGGTGCTCGTGCAGGCGGTTGACGCACATGTGGCATCGGCATGCGACTAAATAAAGAAGCGCAAGGAGACTTCGGGAAAAAGGGTCGGCGTTTTTTAGCCGAGTTCCGGCGAGCCCAAAAAAGCGGCCGCGGGAAGAGGCAGCGCGCGCGCACACAACGCTCTCCTCAGTGTCGGCGGCGAGCGCGCGCCACTCTGAGCGTGTCCGCGGGCTCGACCCTCGCAGTCCGCAGCGCGGTGACGCCAGCTCCGCGCGCCTCTCTCCCTCTCTCTCTCCTTTTTCCGCTCGCACCTCAGTAACCTGTTGCAGCGCGGCGATACTCGTAGGATCGCGCGGACGCCGAAAAATCGCCCGGGGAAAAATGCTCGGCTGAGCAGCGCCGCGAGTGAGAAAGAGCGAGTGCAACGACCGCCTTGCACCTTTGCTCTCCTGCCTCGTGAGTTTTGAAATTCAAGGCGCGCGTTGTGTAGGTCCGCGTCGCTGCCGTAGGCCCTAGTAGGCGGCCAACATGGCTCGGATGCTATCCTGCCTCCGGGCCTTTCTCCTCGGCTTTGTTGTCATCCTCGGCGTAAGTACATATACATACCTACTCTTTGTTTCGACCTCTTACGAGGAAATTTCCGCGGTAGAGGGAAATCAAACGGGCGAACTTTTGCTAGAGGCTGCTCTCCGTGCCAGATCTTTGGCGAACGCGAGAAATAGTCGCCGAAGAGACGGAGTGAGTGCAGATCGGCGACGCAAGCGTTCTATAAGTAGCCCCGCGCGCTCGCCGAGCGTAACAAAGTTCGTCAATCGCTGCTTTTTTCAGCGCGCTCGCGCTTGTAAAGATTACGAAAAGAAACAACGCGTCACCTGGGTCAGCCACGACTACTGACCCACGCGGAAATGAATTTCGAGCAGCCCACTGCGTGACGCATGTGTACTCGGGCGCGGGGAAAGCTCGACTGTTTTAATATACGGTTCAATTTCGATTTTTATTTTCCCTTTGGGTTGTAAAATCGGAGAATTTCAGGTATCTTGATGGATGATTCAAGCCTTTTGTTCGAGATATTTTCAAGATCGTATCGGTCTGATAAAATCTTCGTAAACTCAGTAAGATACGGCATTTTTATGGCGACGATATCTGAGCGCAGGATTACCGATTGTTATTTTCAGGTTTCTTCTCAGAGGTGGACTGTTTCATAACAGAACCTATTACATTATTGAGATTATTCTTCATCCTGCTATGCCTGCTGGAAATCGTTTAGCTTCGATTCGAAAGTATAATTCGAAAAATCGTTTCATCGATGAGAGAAAAATAGACGATTTCCAGAAAGAAGTGTGTACTAGAAAAATTAAAAATGTCTTTGAAATTATGAAAAAACCAGGATTTTGTAGATAATATTTACCTTCAGATTAAAAAGATTTTATTATACCATAATTTATTAGCATTTAATACACAGTGCTTAAGAAAAGTTTATAATAATCAGTTATTAAGTATACATTGTTACATAATAAGCTTGAAATGATAAAAGAATATGATTAAACAACTTGAAATTAGACTACGTATTCTATTATTCCATTTTATTTAAGGTAATTTCTTTTCTTTTACTTTTACATACAGTTACTAACTGTTTTACATATTTCTCTTTGCAACTCATTTGAATCACGGGGTTTCATGCGTCATAATTTCGCCGGTATCTCTACGTAGTCCTTAGAAAAGGAAATCGATCTTTAATTTGAAGTAAATCGATTTTTAATTTGAAACTATTTACAAATATCCCTTTTTTTAAATTGCACGTAGATATAATCAACAATTATTATTGTTATGCAAGAAACCAGAGTGACAAGTTTTTACACATTATAAACGGATTGGCTAATCGAAAACAAATTTTAGCAGTCAGCAGTCTAGGAATTTCAAAGTTTTTGCCAGAAACCAAAGATTTTCACTAAATAGAGGAATGCGCGTCGCCGTTAAGTAGGGCGTGTCATAAATATAGGTCATACAAAAGACTATTTTTTAAAGAAAACAGCACAACAAAAATAACTTTAGATGGTAAAACTACGCAAAAAAATGTTTTATTGATAAAAATTTAACTTTTATCGCAACTTCAAATATTTTTCTTAATCTTTGTCAATCGAATTTCCTTGTCACTCATTCTTGGATAATTTTGGAAAGGTTTATGGTTGTGCAGCGTTTCGATAACTTGTTCGTTATTCTTTTCAAGCAATAAAATTTATTAAAAATGGAGGTAAATACAAGTCCATACTTAAAAAATACATACAAATAACAAATTTGCTCGTCGTTCTTACCTAAATATTTTCGTTATTTAAAACATCGTCAATATGGTAAAATTTCTTGTTTGTTTAGCTAAAAATTATAGAAACAGTAGTAAAAAATCAGATAGAAATTTTTTAGATAGAATATTTTTTTTAATCTTTTATTGTTTGGACATTTTATTTTTCCATCTACCCCCCGTAGTTTTTCCAGGTGCCACATTATTCCCGTGCTCACCCCTATACAATGTAGATAAATGCAATTCGATAAAGTCACCTGTCCATTCCCCTAACGAATTAAATGTTTAGTTTTCAGGTGCGATAGTTGCCGGTGGATCTGGTTATTTCCTTTATCAACTGCACGAATACTCACTATTAACTCCTACAGCTGTTGACGGACCACCTGCCAGTTTACTTGGTTTGGGTGTACTCACATGTCTGTTAGCGTGGTTTATTTGGCAGTTTGATTACAGCAACAAATCGCAAGTCGTCTCAGTATGTACAGCTACATCTTTATAATTAACTATGGATAACGATTATAATTAAATTTTAAAGAATTTATAATTTTATAATTTAACAATCATCAATAAATTATAATGTGACACGTTAAATTTTTAGATTGCATCTTTGCTAGCAATGGTCGCTGCGGCTGAAATCGGAATTGGAATTTGGGCACTTGTTCGCCATCAGCAAATATACGCTTTGCCAGAAAAAGTAGTTCAAAAGGCAATTGTTGCCATTAATGATCCCAAAAGTGAGGATATGTGGCACCGTATGCATGTTCGAGTATGTATCTAAACAATCATTCATTTCTTTAGGTGGTATTAAAAAAGGCGCCTAAGGTCACTTAACAACAAATTTTTATTCAACAGTCCTCCTTGATTTTGACGTTAAGGTCTACATGAATCACTAATAATAATATCACTTATAATTATATCCGTTGTTTCCGGCAAAAGAGCATAATTACATTTTTCGTGTTTCCGAAATACTTGAGTTTTTAATATTTAACTGCTCTTTTGTCGGGAAAAAAGATAAAATTGTGTTTTCACGGTTTTAACAACGAAATTGATATTTTAAAACAAACATACCTTTGACGGGAAAATTGTCCTTTAATTTTGTCACTTTTTGGCCAGTATTGATAGAGCCAAGTGAAAAAGGGCAACGACCCACTGTTATCTCAATTTCAAGAACAAATAGATTTGTTTTTTAGGAAAACACTGATATCAAATATCTATCTGTGTACGTAGTCAAGTTCAATTAAATTTTTTATCAATACTATAGATCAAGCACTTTACGGGCGTAGTTACTCTACTGTTTGCAAGCACAATTATCGTAAGAATACGTGAAAGTAGCTAAGTTCAATTCAATAATATTTATTGATGTTGCTGCGCTACTATAATTACTGTCAAATAAATGATATTGATAAAAAAAATTAAAGACTAGCTTATCGCTCAACCAATTATAACACATGGAATACTATAACGTCTATGTAAAGGCCATGGATTTTTAATAAAGGGATTAACAGTGTGACACTTAAATTATTCACTTTTCTCAAATTTCGGTTTAATTTAATTTAATTTTGATTCTTGTATCTCTAGACTTTTTCATTAGCAAATATTTGATAATTAAGATTTCTAGTAGAAGCAAAGCAATGATGCTTGGCCAATTTTAGCAGTATAAATGAAAAACTGTTTATGTATCAAAATTATCAAAATATATAAGATATCACAAAGCTGTACTTTCTTTGCACTTAAGTTGATGACAACAACTGCAAGTGCAGTATACATTGTGATGATTAGTTGGTTTATATCTTGCTTAAATCTAATAGAGGAATACTAAAAAAATTTTAACTTCGTTAACATGTTTGAACTTCTAAAGTTTATGAAGTAGTTATAAAGCAATTATGAAGCTTAATTCTTATCCTTTATTACTCATTTTATTCGAAAATTGGAATTATGATTAAATATGTTAGCAAGCATAACAAAAAACTTTGGTGTGTACATAATTTCACAACAAATCGTTTAAAAAATTAGTTTATTTAGATAAATTTTTCATTTGTGACACCTTAGTCGAATCAGTCATCGATTTATCATTAATTTATTATTTTATTTTCCAGTCTGTACTTGGTGCAATAGAAGAAACATGTGTTGTTATAAAAACCACGATTAAAAATTGTTGCGTAAATCATTAAAAGAAAAATTGTTAAATATTGTTACATTTAATATTTTAATGTATATATAAATAATATTTAGACAGGGTTAAAACCTGAAAAAATCGATATTTTTATTGATCAGTCTCGATTTTTCTATACGATATACTAAAGTTTTGTAGTGCTCGTAGCAAGAAAATCCACTCAATAAGCTAATTTGCTATCTTATCGGGGGTCCATGCAATTGAAATTTGATTTTACAACATACGGTCCTAAAATTTTTATAGTCGGGATATATTTTTTGTTCTTTAATGGGATGTGAAACCCTCCTGTAGGAATCTGAATTATCGGCATGAGCATTTTATTTATTATTTAAAAATCAAAATCATTTTTCGAAATTCGGCCAACGTACTGACCTCCGTAATTATGCAAGAAAACAGTAAAACAAAATTTCGGCCAATTACACTTACAAATGGCTTCAGGAAATCGTTTGAAAATGTTTCGTTCTTAAATAACTACAAACAATATCCTCGAGCCATTTGTAAATGTATAATTGGCTGAAATTTTTTTACAGCTTCCTTACACACTTACGAAGGGCAGTACGTTGGCCAAATTTTGAAAAATGATTTTTAATTTTAAATAATAAATAAAATGCTCAAAATAATGCAGATTCCTACAAGAGGGTTTCACATCCCCTTAAGTGAAGCGGAATTGAAAAACGTTAATTAACTACTTTTGATAAATTTTATTAATAAATTGAACAAAAGTTAGTCCAAAAAATGATAGCCTTTTCAAATTCTACTCGACTTAAAGTACGGAAAAATATATTCAAAATATGTGAAAACTGTGGTAAATTATGTGAAAACTCAAATTTCAATCGCATATAGACCCATAGACAGTAGCAAAATAGTTAAGCTAATTTACTCGCTGCGAGTATAAAAATCAATATTTTTAAGTTTAATTGGTCTCAAAAGAAAGGTATTTACAGTACCTTTTTATAAAAATTTTTATCAAAAAATCAGGGTTGATCAATGAAAACATTTTCAGGTTTTAAGCATGTCTTAAATCAATTTTAAATATAATCATAGACTTACATAATATTAACTCTCTTCAGTCACATTTCCCCAAACTATCGTACTGGTCACATTAGAACATCCGAGCACCTTTGCACCGCGGTAAAATAGAATAGAATGCCAAAAAAAATCCATTTATATTCTATAAAATTCTGCACAAGTTTCAGATTTAAAATTTAATTGTACATTTGCAAAAATAATCAAGCAAAAAATATTCGTGGATCTTTTTCGAGGTCAATGGGATTGATTTTATCCAATGTGACCTATAAAAGGGTTAAAATCGTCTGTAAGGTTATTTCGTAAGAGTACTATAATAAAAAAAAGCTGTACTCAGAAAAAACGTATTTTTTTTCACGGTTTTTATGTAGTATCCTTCACGCTGCCTCATTTGCATAAGTCGTACCATACAAACTTGACCTCTTTAAATGCTAAGAAGGACGATAATTGAAACCGCTCATTACCATTGTTCCAGTTGAATTGCTGCGGCGTCAATGGCGCAAACGAAGATTTTCGGCAGAAACACAAGCACGTGCCATGGTCCTGTTGTTACGAACCTCTCGAGGCCGAGGATGACAAGAAAAAATGTGAAAGGGGCTGCCATCATCCAGTGATCCACAGAACTCAGTCAATTTTACTTTACGCATTTCTTCTTGCACTCGGCTCCCTGATACTGAAGGTAACGTTAATAGCTTTTTTAACATTTAGTTTAACTACTTCGAAGTCAACTTCGTTACAATTTCCTTTTTAAATTACTATTTGTATTGAAAAGACTGTTAATTGAAAAGTACTCAGTATATCAGCAAATAACTTTATAATAAAAACGTTAATTATAAATTCTTCCTACTTAAACAGTAAGAATTATTTCGACATTTAATTTAATTTTAATAATTATTGCGAATAATTTATCAAAAAATTATTTAAATATTAGTAACATAACAATTAAAAAAAAAGAGTTCTTTTGATTAAAGAATGTAATTACATTTCCAAGTTTTAACAGTTTCAAAACAATGGTTATATAATTCTGTTGAATAATTTTTTTTACATTATTTTATTACAAATTTGTGTCCTAAATTTTATCAGAAGAAACTTTAATTTTTTAAAAATAAGAATGTTCAATTTTATAAATAAGAATTTTCAGTTAATTTAGTTGAAAAGAAAAACAAATAACTTTCTTTTGCAGTGTGAGTCAAAATATACAGAAAGAATTTAGTAAGAGAAAAAAACGTTATCATCGAACGGTTTGTCACGCTGAAAATTTTTACGAAAAATCATAGTAATTTTACGAAAAATCACAGTAATTTTACGAAAAATGAAAAATGATCACAGTAATTTCACGAAAAATGATACGAAAAATGAAAACTGATCACAGTAATTTTACGATGAAGAAAAATGAGCTATTTTGGATACCTATATTACTTTCAAATTTTATGACAATTCTTTAATTTATTTCATATCTCTGAAGAACTAATACTTTCTAATTTAAACAATGAATTTCTTTTCCTTTCATTTCTATTAGCACAGTGTCAATTAATTTATTGTAGTTTGTAGTTGTAATTAGTAGAACTTGATTTTTAATAATTGTTTCTCATTATTTTGATATTTTAAATCCATAATTCTTCGTATCATTTGAAACTATAAAAAAGTCATGACATCTGCATGAAAAAGTTTCATCGTTATATCCACAGTTAAATTCACACGTAGTTAAATCTACAATTTCACGGTAAATTTTAAAAATTATCGCAAGATAAAAACACACAAACACGCTGATAAGCACCTATACAAGCCCATACGGGGAGACTGATACGCACCCAGCTATTCATATATCCTCGCACCCCTCATTCTAAAAAAAGTTTTTTTTAACACGAAAATGTTTAAAATACTACACATCCGCTACATCGGATAATTATAAAATCGTTTATAGAGTTGAATTTCACTCTATTTTATTTAGGTATAGTAACACTTTGGACGACAAGGGAAAAGGGGTACTTTTTCAATAATACAAATAATTAATAGAATTGTTTACAATAATTTGTATGTAAAGCTACACAAAAGTACATGAACTACTTGTAATTACTTATCTAATTTCTTAAGAGAGTTTAGTGCGCCACGATTTGTATCGAAACTTAATTTTAATTTTTTATAGTAAAAATGTTAAATATCATAAAATCCTCTAGGGAAGTGATAAAAAATAAAATTACGAATAAGCTTTATTCGATCTTTCATACCACAGCATATGTATATACTAAGGTTTAGCTGATTTTTTCCAACGCTAGAGCGTGAGAACGATATGAAGTTAGTATAGATATCCTCATTTTTTAATATAGTGCTCTAGATACAGAATTTAACAATACAGTTTTTTTTTAATCTTAAATAAATTTTAACAGTAAGGGAAAATGTATTTTTTTTAAACGACTTCTCCATAACATGTGTCAAGTTACAATACGAAGATATGCTTTCTGAAATTTTAAAGTATGAATAAGTTTTATTACACTCTAAACCTAAAGAGTAAAATCTGACGATAGAAAGGAGAAATTCCACTATTTACTCTTTACAATTTAGAGTAAGTAATCATTTTTACACTATTTAAAAATGCAATATTTTATTTTTATTCTTTTTGTGGGTTAATTTTAGAAGAGTAATCTTTTATAGAGTGTGACTTTTAACATTTTTACTTTCAAAAAGTAAAGTTTATCAATTTTACTCTTTGAAGATAAGCAGCGTCAAAATATTACTCATTATGAAAAGAGTAAAGTTGTCACTTCCTACTTTATTTTCTACTGCTTTAAAGTAGAAACACAATACTCTTATTATACTCTTTAAAGGTTAATTTTTTTTTCGTCTTCTGTAAGTGTAAAATGCATTTTTTATACTTTTCAAACGTGAAATATAATTCTAAAATAGTAAATAGTTAAATTCTGAAGAAAATTACATTTCACACTTATCCCTTTAATCATTTACACATAATAATTCTTTCTAAATATGAATGAGTGAAATTCACGTTAAAATGAGTCAATACTTCACTTATTCTATGATACGTGTATATACATATATATAGGTAAGCCGTTCACTTATCTGGTAAGTGCACGACTTATAAGCGAAAGTGCACGTGAAAGAATGTCACTTATTCATACATTTATAAACTACACAACAAATACCTACACCACAGGCAAAAGAGGAATGCGTACTATCTAAATATAAAAGAGTGATATACTGTACTAAAGTTTTGTAGTGCTCATAGCAAGAAAATCCACTCAATAGGCTAATTTGCTGCCTTATCTGGGGTCCATGTAATTGAAATTTGATTTTACAACATACGGTCCTAAAATTTTTATAGTCGGGATATATTTTTTGTACTTTAATGGGATGTGAAATCCTGTAGGAATCTGCATTATCGCCATGAGCATTTTATTTATTATTTAAAAATCAAAATCATTTTTGGAAATTCGGCCGACGTACTGCCCTCCGTAATTATGCAAGAAAAGTGTAAAACAAAATATCAGCCAATTACATTTACAAATGGCTTCAGGAAATCGTTTGAAAATTTGTCGTTCTTAAATAACTACAAACAATTTCCTGAAGCCATTTGTAAATGTAATTGGCCGAAATTTTTTTACAGCTTCCTTACGCACTTACGAAGGGCAGTACGATGGCCAAATTTTGAAAAATGATTTTTAATTTTAAATAATAAATAAATTGCTCAAAATAATGCAGATTCCTACAGGAGGGTTTAACATCTCCTTAACAAAACCCTTACAAAAATAAACAACTGGACAAAACTACTGTAAGAACTACTGCAAATGAAAACTTCTGATGAATTACTTAATTCCAATAGTAAATTGGCAACTACTGCCAACATTTCAAAAAATTCCTAAATAGTTTACAAGTAATTTACCTGTAGTTGCCAGTCAGTAGTTAGTCAGTAGTCGCCAATTTACTATTGGAATTACGTGATCTATCAGTAGTTCACCATCAGTTCAACAGTTGATTATCCAATAGTTTTGTCAGTAGTTTATTTTCGTAAGGGAAGAGTGAATTTTCACTCTTTCATATTTAAAGAGTAGGCCCTATTAAAAAAATTTTAATGAAAAATGGAAGCATCCAATAATCAGTTGACACTTCATTTAATTTTCACAGGCCTGCGTCATAGCGCTGGCGTGGTGTTACGCGAAGGCCATCGCCGAGGGAGTGGAGAGGCGGAGGAAGGAAATAATGATGGCGAGCAAGAGCTCGGCACCTGCCCGGCCGTGCGGCATCGACACGAACCACAGTCCTCTCGTGGAGAAGTCCCGGGGCGCGCGGATGTGAGTAACGCTCCGGCGGTGACCTAACCGCGCGCTCGCGAGAGGATACATAAAGGAGAGGGATCACCTTGACGTCAGCCCTTCCAAAGCGCCTCACCGCTTTAGAGCATTCCTTATCGTTGCGATACTTATTATCTTAGTTTTTTTTTCTCTCGTAATCTTATCTTCTTTTCGAGGTCTGCGCGTGAAACACCTTCGGCCATTGACGATTGGGCTTTCACTCGAAACTTACCGTGTACTTTGAAATTAGATTGTTTATACCTGCGTACTAATTAGTTTTTCGACGATTCGACGCTGATAAACTGAAGATTCACTGGATGACTGATCGTGCGCATCTAAATCTTTATATTAAACTTTTCTATTTATATCATTGACTGCTTTTCGATGTACTGTCGAAAATAGATAATTAATTACCTGCTTTAGCGAGTGGTAATGTAATTTTATAGAAGCTTTTTATAAACCTTTGTACTTAAAATACTATTGTAAGTGTAAACTGTGATCCATTATACATTTTTACTGTAAGTATAACTAATGCCATGCAATAAATAATGCATACATTTTATAGAATAAATCCGCAGTACTTATGAGTGATGAATAAAACGAATTGTACTCTATTACAGTCATGACCGCTCCAAAGGAGGGCCATATGATTGTCAAGATTGTTAATTGATGAACAATAATATTGATCGTTGAAATAAAATTCTGATAATCTGATTCAGGAATATTTAAAAATACGAAAAACGGTTATATATACAGTTATGCTTCAATGTTTAAAAAACTTGCGACATTGTACTATACATATCTTTTTACATGCAAAAATTAAAAAAGTTAAATTTTATAAAAGAGAACTGTGCATTTTCTGTACCACATGAATGTCACTATTATTTATTTATACTTTTAATTTTAATTATTTAATGTAACCCCATTTTGTAAATATACAAATATGTACTTAATAAGAAATCAACTTTTTATTCACTATTACACTAAAAAACTGATTAAGTTTTATATAGTAATTTCAATGACGCCTAATTATTATTAATCGTCAATGTAGCCTATTTTGGTAATAAATTTTGTAAAACAACTAAAAACTTTTGTTTTATTAACATGAACTATAATTAAAATTATAAGGTATTTAAGTATAATTACCCCATAAATTTACATTAAAACTCATGTATTTATTTAGGTAACTTTTAGCAGACAGCATAAATCGCTTCCAATGACACTCTGACATTTTGACACTATTTGTGAATTACTAATACTTCCAGTTTTTGCAATAAAAAAATCGATTTCTTGACTGATCTATATATGAGTCAAGACCCTTAAATGAGTCGTTTAAAAGTAGTTCAAAGACATTAATTATATTATCAAACTTTTAATACTGTTGACTTTACTCTATTATTGAAAATAAAATGCATCAATCAACATAAAATTGGTATCAAGATTTAAAACCACTGCAGGTAAGACATCATTGTAGCATCGTTGTTGCTAAGTAAGTAATAGCGTACTTGATTAAAGTGAACTACGTTAACAGCAAATATGACTTATTAACTGCGCACCACTTTCTTTCCTCAATTTTAGATTCTTGGTACCGCCTGCGGTCATTTCTGAACTCTGAAGTTCGTCGAGTTGCTAGCCCTGCGCACAAGGGAGTCTAGCGATACGCCCATAACCTGTTGAACCGCCGCGGCGTCGCTTTTTCTCCTCTCCCCCTTTTCGCGTCGTCTCTTTCAACCCACCTCTATACCTGTCTCGCTTTCTCGCTCTCTCCCTCCCCTTTGTCTCCCCCCCCTCCTCCGGCGCTGGCGAGCATTTGCGCGCGCCGCCTCGCGCCGCGCCTTTCTCTCCCCGTGAAGTGCTCGGGCTTCGCGTTCACTCGGCCGCACGCCACCGTACGCGCTCCCGCGATCGCAGACGCTCCGCTGCATTTCTATAGGTTTCGTAACCTGTTTTGGACTCTCCTGACCGCCGCCTCCGCTCCGGCTTTCCTCTTTCTTCAGCCTCCACCGTTGCGACTCGAGAGACGCGACGCGCGCCTCCTTTTTCCTTGACGCGCCTGCAGTTACCGATACCCGAGAGCCACCATGAATTGCGGGATGGAGTGCATCAAGTACCTACTGTTCATTTTCAACTTCATTTTTGCGGTGAGTTTTGCAACTTGTTTTTCTTGTTGCCTATCTCGCGGCGATTCGTGGACAAAGCGCATATCGGAGCGACTGGTGCAATCGGCGGACGCCGATTTAGAGGCGCTTTCGCGAATTGCTTCGATTCTTCGTATATCAACCGACAAGTAGTGGATTTAAAAAACAAATGCGTCATTCTGTTTTTCGTAAATTTGAAGCGAACCGGTGAATTATTTGTTTTGAGATAATAACGGTAAACGCGAACAACGTAGAACGGACGACGCGCACTCGTCAATGTAGTGTTCATAAGATTTTAAATTGTTGATATGCGAGGAAAATGTCAGTTATCTATTTCACCTAGTTAGTAGATCTAAATCTATCTATTTTTACTATTATTTTATTGAAAAGGAAAGTAGTAATTTATAGATACCGATACCGATACCATCTGCGCTAAATGTGATCTTAATTAAATTTACTAGATACTGATGTTAAAACGATATCAAATAAGCAAAAGGAGAATGTTGAAAACATTTGTTTTCTAATAGAAAAACTATTCCTACATACAGTATCACGTATTTCTATTTAAAAACAATTTTTTTTTATTTATTATTTTCGTTAATAATGCACTTCTAAAAAATATAATGAAAAGTATAACAAAAAGTAGCTTAGCTTTGACTAAAGCGAGAGGTAAAGTTAACAACGTAGCGAAGATAAAGTGATTCATTTATAGCTAAAATTGAAATAAATGTATAAGTAATTATCGGAGAATTAGTAGTTTTGTTAAAATAATACTTTGATTTTTTTAATGCTGCGCATAAATAGTAGGAAAAAATGAATTTTTTTTAACAAAAAATAACAATTTTCATGCGGTAAAAATAAAAGTGGTTGCTTTTTTCCTCTAGCTATTAAATTAATTTATATTTTGTGTCTACCTATTGCTCTCGATCTCGGCGTCCTTGTACAGTAATTGGGTGTAATTCTCGTAAAGTTCTTGGAAAATTCAGTGCATTATCCACTAAAAAGTAGAATGAAGCTTTAATTGATTAATAAATAAGTATTCTATTCCTTCCATTAAGAGACACTAATGTAGTTCATTCTAAAAGAGGAAAATTTATAAAAAATGCATGGTTACTTAAACTATAGAAAACGGGAATTTAAACACATACCTGGGGAAATTTAATTTAGCGGAAATTAAGAGAAAAGTGGGAAGGAGCCAGTATTGAACTTTTCGTTGAGAATCAGAATGTTTTCCGAAGTTTTAGCGAGCAATCGCGAAGGTGGATTGTCCGCGAACTTATTTTCAATTGCGAATCTATATAACAGAGCTTGTTCCCGATCCTCGGCTGAAGTGAATTATAAGTCGGTTGGGACGATCTCCTTTATTTTCTTCCCGGAGCCAGTATTTGACACCGAGTGCAATGCTTTGCCCTCCAAGAACCGCCAGCGATTTGTTTTTCAACGGGGACAAGGACTGGGTTGGAAAGTTTTTTTTTTCATTCCTGACACTCTTCGAGTGTAAAACGCCCGTGCGTTTAAGGTACAAGTGCGGACGCGTATAGGAAAAGGGGGTCGCTTGATTCGTTCCATTTTTCATTTTCCATTTTCATTATCCGCGCACTTAACCGGACGGCTGCGTTGCAGCTTACTCGGCTCAAAGTTTAACGGCCAAGTAGTTTTCACTTATACGGATCACCTTTTTTATATCGATTCCTTTTTAAATGTACACGCCTTGCCTCTTGTCCCCACAAATATTATATGGTAAATTTCATTCTAATGCGTAGTTCGGGGAAATCAATAACCATAGCCGACTTTTTTCAGCTGGTAGAAGGCTACATGCTTGGTATTGACGAATTTTTTGTAAACCGAAACGAATTTTTGTTTAGTGATCAGACAATGTGACCTTCAAAAAGCGTTTAATGGGTACTTCCTGTAATCTTTTTTATTTCTTCTTTTTATTTGACTTTTAAAGATTTCATTTAGAAAGTTTTTAATGACCCTGGATTGGATAAAATAATCAAATAATAAACAAGCTCAGTAGTCGCACAAAACGAATTAAATTGCAATTAAAAGGAAGGTAAACTATCGTTAAAAACTTCTATTCGAAACTTTTAAAATTAAATTTTTATGTGAAATTTTGGTGTGAATAACCTTTTTCCGTTAAATTACTGGTACTTTCAATGTTTACCTTGTGATGATTAATCGCGTTATCGTGAATCCCTGGTGTTAGACAATACTCTATATTTAGATGTTACACAAGATTCTCAAGAACGCCGGTGTATCAGCGTAGCGTACTGATTCGTCATTTTATCTTAATTCATATATATTTCTCATGAATGATTCATCGACGTTAATTTTTATAAATTTCGTATTGTTAACGAATATTGTCACAGATACAATATATGTATAACTAAAGATGTCAGTAAAGGCAGATGTTTAAATAATTTCAAAAGATACAGTAGGATAAATGATTCACGCGACACAATGTATCGTTCAACAAAAAGAATTTAATTAAATTTATCTAAAAATGGTACATAAACATAGAATTTGTTCTTAGTATCAAATAAATAAACAAAATAAAAATTAATTTTGTCGCGGCGTTTT
Source organism: Eurytoma californica (assembly GCA_035586675.1). Classification (NCBI taxonomy): domain Eukaryota; kingdom Metazoa; phylum Arthropoda; class Insecta; order Hymenoptera; family Eurytomidae; genus Eurytoma; species Eurytoma californica. Next base: position 17,170 of record JAXIUT010009897.1, read on the forward strand.
TTCATTTTTTTATCGGCTTCTTTAATCCACTCTCTAGTGTACGTATTCTTTACAAAATTAGTTTATTTAATTATAACATATAGGTAATTAATGTCTTTTAAATAGTACACGGAGAAAAAAGCTCCATTAAAAATTACTGCAGCCTTTACTAAAAAGAGGACAAACTGGAGTAATTTAAAAGTTAGTCAAGTCAATCTAGCAATTTATTGGATCATATATAAATGTTGGAAAATTTACTAGTCGCTATATTAATTTTTTCGTAAAAAAAAACATGAGTCATTTTTAATGCAATATTATTTCCGGGTAGTCAATTTCTAGGTTACTCGAACTGCGGGCTTCTATTATTATTGGTCTTCATTATTCAAAAGTGCAGTATTGAACATTTCACACTCTATACTGTTGTAAACTTACTATATGCATGAAATTTTTTTGTAACCAAATTGTTTCAGTGCAATATTTTTACGCTAAATTTATTTTTCACTACTTTAGCTTATAAAGAGAATTTTTACCTGATAGTTTTCAAGTTGATCAAGCAATCAAGCGTCGAATAATTACCATTGTAATTTAAAAGTTTTCGTGCAATTTAATTCTAGAGACTTGGTGTTTTAACTACTTTCATTACAAACAGTTTCTGAGAGTTTGCTTTTAGTGTGTGTCTAACAAAGAACAATTTATTTAAACTCTAATCTTTCGTGATGACAAACTTTGTACAAGCATCAAAATTAAATATATATGAGGCATTAAAACGAAGTTGCGTGATGTTTACAGACATACGTGAATATTAGTTTAAGACACGCTTCATGCGTTCTAATTATTTAATTAAAAAATATTCGGGTTGCTTTTTGTATTTAAAAACACACACTGTTATGAAAAACTATTTATTTATTTATTTATTTAAGCATTAGAAGGGCAATAAGAAAACTAAAACTGCGCAGCGCCGTTTCAAAGGCGTCAATATCACTCTGATTAACAATGTCCAATGGAAGGGTATTCCAAAAACGTTTTTTACGTCTAGTAATAGAATGAAACCCCACATTAGAACTAGAAGACTCTTCAAGGAGTGGTCGTTGATTTCTTAACTTGTACAGATTGTCTCTCGTTTGGAACAAGCATATTAGTAAAGCGTTATCTAAATGAGCATTTTAATCAAAATTTAAAAAAAAGATAGACTGTAAATTAAACTTTTGCTAAATATCGTTTATTTTAAAATATAACACTATTCATTTCCGCACATTATCAGTACATAAGTGCATACAATTTATTATAAGTAGATATGACATTAATTTAGCAGTGTACGCGTGGGAGAATGGGGAACGGAGAATGAGAGAGACGCGAGAGGAGACGAGACAAGGAAAAATCCCGGGAGCATCAACTTGGAAAAGCCCAAGATGAAAGTAAAAGAATATAAATTTGTATTTTGTGTAGTATACAATAGTCGAGGTAGTTGCGTTACATTGCGAAACGATATTTTTTTTACTATTTCTAATTGTAAAAACTGTTTCAAGAAAAACGGAAAATAAATTGTCCATAACCTTACAAAGAATCTACAGTTGCTCTTCCGATCCTAACTCTTTGCTATCCAAGATTATTTAAAAAAAAAATTCTATATCCTTTAGTGTACGAAAAACTCGGGATTTGTCTGACGGATGCGCCGAGGATTTCGACTAAATTGGGATAGTTATTTAGAAAATGGAAGCTCCTATGAAAACAAACTTAATGAGAAAGCGATTCTACACAGCGATTTTTTGTCCGTGTGTATAGACCATTACGTCACGCGCGTCTATGTAGGGAGCTATCATGGCTGAGCAGGAAAGTCAACGCTTAAGGGAGGGGGATATCGAGACGCGCAGCAGGATAAATCCCGCTAATGCTGCTATACAGTGCTTCCAGCTCCAGATGAAACGAATTTCCGAATTTATTTCTTTGTCCTTGCAGTTCGTCCTCGCGCCGTATATTTCGAAAGTATATTTCAAATTTTTACGAAATTGAAATAAACGTTGACGCTATCTCGTAATTCTGTGTAGAAAAATCAATAGAAGCAACATAAAAATAGAAAGAGTTTAAAAACAAAAGTTACGCGAGCTAAATGGTAGCATAAAGATCTAAAGCTAAAGTTAAAGTATTGATTAAATTCATAGTACACATGGGTACGTTGCCCCTACTGCATCAAAACAGCTCGAGTTTAAAATACGAAGAATATAAATATTTCACTGCATTCAAAGTGGAAAGCGACTTTGTATACCTATCCGAGCATCGCGTGGTGCAGGCTTACAGCCGTTTGTTTACGCGTAATCGCTACAGTGGTTATTCGCTTCATGCATTGCAGTGGAGGGGAGGACTGGCGCTGCAAGTCGCTTTAACACGTAATCTTACGGGAACGTCCGCTTTTTACGCGGACGGTGGCCGCTTCAACTAATTTTACTCCATAAGATTTAACATGGGAAATTCGGAAAAACGAGGGCAGCACCATACGCGCACAGAGCGTATAGCATCGGATCAGTTTTGATCGGTGTGCAAGTATAGCTGCAGCCGCAGAAACTGTAGGCCCCGGTACAGGCGGTGCGACGCTGTATACTCCCCGCGAGGCAGTTGCAGCAGAAACTATGCGTGCGGAGGGCACGCATGCGTTCTACAGGCCCGCCGCTAGAATCTCCGCGCGCTCGGCTCTCTCCTCTCCTCCTTCGGCTCTCGATCGTTCGCGGCGTGGCGCTCGAGACGTGCCGAGTGCATCGCTAATCGGCGCCGCTCGCGCTCTCTCGCGTGTTTATTCAGTTCCTCGCCGCCCGTCCTCTCGGCAGTATATAGCGGTGCGCGCACGCGTCCTTGTATCCGACTATTCCCCTGCTCGATCGCCCGAATATCACTTGTTGAAGAGCTTGCGTGCCGCTGCTCGAATTTATTATTTCGAACGACAGATAAGGAGACACGAGCTGCCAACATGAGCTGCGCCTCCAGTTGTGTCAGATGGCTGCTCTTTATTTTCAACTTCCTCTTTGCCGTGAGTCTTTTTTTAGTTACTCGCCGAGGAATGTAAAGCGTTCCCCCTTTATTATCCGTGACTTTATTCATCGCGTCTTATCTTCGATCGCTTTTACGGGGAAGTGCCGGCGCAATACTAACGTTTGTCAACATACGGCGTCTTGAAATTTACACTTTAGTTTAAGCTCGCAGCAAAAATAGCGATTCGATTTTGCCACTATTATTACTATATATCGGTTCTAAATCTTTTTCAGATTAGTTACGAGTTACTAATAGTCATGGGTAATTCCGTAACTATTTTAAAATAAGCGTTAAAATAGACACAAATGGATAAGTTTTTAGATACCGTATGTTTACTCTTTACGTAAATGCATTATCTTCGTAATGGTATAACAATAACAACGTTTCACTGCGCACGCACTTACACTTAGCGGTTTATTCACAATGAATATCCTAACGAGATTATATAAATTCATGAAACTAAAAGAATGAAAGAAATATCTTTCGTTTGCTGTATTAAACTATTCAGATTCGTAATAATTGCTTCCAAAATATTAAAGAATAATGGAGAGCAATTCGCTGTAATTACAGGTAAATTACTCGCAAACGTGAGTCACCTGTTTGCATTACGTTTTAAGAGCTTGTGTCATTAGCTTACGCAGATATATTTCCTTTTAGTGTTTAAAAACTAACTCTGTTAGGGAAAACGTACCAAGAGCTGAAATATTATTTATAACACCTGTGATAAATCCTCTTCACGCGCGTAGTTAATTAACCACGAGTATATTTTTTTTACACAAGAGAAAATGAAAAGAACTTGTTAATCTAAAAAAGCTGCGTCGAATTAAAGGGAAAGCTCGCGTGGGAGCGGGGTGTTTGTAAGGGTCGAGCAATTTAACGAATTTAATATGAAAATACTCGACGATCCTTGAGTGCTAGAGGCGGGCGCGACAGAAATGCCGCGGCGCGCGCGCGGTTTCAACTCGGAAAATTACACGTGCCGAGCATACGGCGCTATTTTTTTCCATCCTCTTCCCGACGAAACGCTTTTGTCGCGTCGAATTAGTGTTTCGCGGTTGGAATCTTATTTTTCCTGGCAGGACTCTACCCTCGTAGATCCAGATCGGTCCCCGCATTCCTTTCCTTTTCTTCGAGATTGAAAGGAGGGGGGGGGGGGGGAAGGATGAATATATACCTCCACACAACAGATCCGTACAGCCTCTCGGGCGTCTTACGCGCGACTTGACAACAGCGCAGAAAGAGAGAGAAGAGCCTCGAGGCTCTTCCCTCGCGTTTTGCTTCATTTCCACGCTTAGGTTGCCTCTGCGAGGCCGTTCCGGATTTCGCTTCCTGTTCTTATTGTCCTACGGCGGCCTTACTCGAAAACAGCCCATTCCTCGTGGCCTGCGTGCCGCCTCGTGATGCAGTTGTTGAGTTGTGCTGGAGGAGGATGTTATTCAATGAACAAAATGATCAGTGACGTCGGAACCGGTCTGATGGAAAACGTGCTTTACTACACGTATCTGTATATACACAACGGACATAAGCACATTTGTATAATATATTGACTATATAGATATTATACATGGAGTAAAGTATGGTGTTTACCAGTAGCAGTCGCCTTGAGGCGTCTCTCCCCCACTCGTAGGCGCGCTCCCCACTTCAACGGCTGAATGGCCAGGTCTGTCGATTTTGGGTTTTTCTTCCGATTCATTCTTAAAGAACTGGCAGACTCACCAGGGAACTACTGTGGCTTCCCCCGAAAATTGAGCCAAAAATAAATTGTTGATCAAGGCTTTTACGGTGATGTGCTCACTTCTCTTGCCGCGCTCGCGCGGAGCACAAAGAAGTATACAGATGAAATTCGAAGCAGGAAGATTTAGGCGATTCGTGTACGTTTTAGCGAGCGCATTAACACTGCACGGCACGAGTCCGAGGAAATTTCAGACTGTTAAATAGGCAGGGGCAACTCGGACTCTCCAGAGGATGTCGAGTGTTAAAGAGGCTCTTTAAAGTGATATATGAAATCACATAATTGTATGCAGTGTATCTAGTTAAATTTACTGCGTAGGTAACCGAGGGATAAATACGCAGTTCTGGTAAAGGTTGCACAAGTTTTATAAAATTTTCTACTTTATAAGTCTGTGTAAGGACAATTGTAGCCTTCGGTCACTGAACCAGAGTGGATACTTTTCAAATTGCACGTGTACGTTCAATTATCTAATTTGTTAATTAGAGCAGAGAGAATAAACGTCAATCTCAAGCACAATCCATTTGTACGACGGTTATGCTTAATTAGTCATTCAATAATTCTAAGTTTATAATTAAATTTTTTCTTTACAACGATGTCTGACACTTCTGCAATTTGACACGCGTTAACCTAATTTTTAACCAACAGTTATTGGTAAAATAAAAAAATACGCAAAAGTTTCTCCGCATAAATTTCAGATGGATTGCTTGAAAAATTAGATCCATTATAAATAGAATATTGAGTAACTGACACCTCAATGCTTTCAAGACAATGTTTGTCAACGCAGATACCTTATTCAAATTTCTCGCGTGACGTCACATTTGCATATTACATATACTGTAGTCTATATAGTATATTGGCATACACTATACTTTTATGATGAAATAAAAAGAAAAATCGCGTGTTTTGCACAAAAATTACTTTCATTATTTTGCAAAAATATCTTGGGTTCGAGTAACCTGTTTGGTAAAAATTGCCACAAACATAGTGTAAAAAATTGCCTTTTCCGAGAAACTTTTCCAACAGTGTGTGGATTATAATTCGATATCAAGTTTGTTAATCAAATAGTAAATTTCAACGAAAAATTCTTTCCTTTTTTCTTATTGTATAGGCGTTGCTATTAGTACAGCGAATAAAAATGTACGTATTTTATCGCGGATCTTTGTTATACTCGCCGCTTCAACTACAATGTAGTTCTTTTTTGCTGCATTGACATTTAGTTACGGTCCTACAGCCGTATGACTATTAGGTTACGAAAAAAGTTATAACGAATTAGATTCATATAATATTTTCAAAGCTTCAATCAGAGTTGCTTTTAAACTATTACGGGAAATTTATTCGATTCGCAATTTTGTGAAACTATACACTTGGTTGCCGTTTTTTTTCCGTGATGTGCGCACGAGAACGAGCCGGAGTTTCCGCAAAGCGTCAGTAAAGGAGCTCGCTATCCTGATGCACGCACACATCGATAAGTTCTGTTTGTGTAAGTAATTGCACAGTGAAGAAGCAAATGACATTTCCTTTGTGACCTTGTAACCTTGCTACAGGAAGATGAAAATATATTTCATTAACCTAAGAGTAAATAATCTTTTAGTACAGTTCTTAATTTATAAATTATAGTAAAGAGTAAAATAATTAAATATTTGTTCTTCTAACAAGTTTGATTCAATAAATTCTAAAATACTTTAAAGCATTTCAATTTCTACTGCGAGTTTAATTTTCAATCTAAAATTACATAAGTTATCATTTCATCAAGTGAATTAATTGTAACAAAAACAAGTAATAAAACAATCTTTTAAATTCCCGCGAAAAATAAATAGTTATCGGGTAATAAACCATTTTATGCTTTTTCGAAGGTCACTGTTTTATTGAAGCTTCTGGTGACAAATCGCCACAGCAATGAGTATAAAAATATGTATATCTTTTGTCAGCGCGCGCAAAGGTTTGTGGGTGTTGCTATTAACGGCGCAGAAATTCATTCGCGCGAGCCAGCAAAAGCTCCGAAGCGAAGGTCACGAGATTCTGGAGATGTTCGTCAGGATTGCTGTCTATTAGCAGGCGGAACGTGCAATTATTTCTTTTTTTTCCGCCTTCAATTTTATACTACTACCTGTTTTTCTTTTGTTCGATGTACTTCCCTGTAAAGCGGTTTGTACGTCTGTATAATTCTCACAAATGTAGACGGAAACGTTTTTTTTTTTCCTAAAACATTTTTTCTTTGCAATTAATTTGTAGATTTTCATATAGTAATCAAAATCTATATTGATTATTACGCCCTATATTATAATAATATATGCGTCAACACTGAAATAAACTTTAAGACATTATAATTCAAGATATTCTTTTCAAATTCTTGATCTGATTTTAATAAGTGTGCTAAGAATAATTCCATGGATAAATTAAATAAAAAATTCTTAAATATATCATTTGTTTACCCTTTCGCATGTAGAAAGTATAGTAATGTTGCATATTGTCAAACTTGATGTACTGATAATTTTGACATATTATTTTATTTGTTGAATCTGAAAAATGGATGTATGCGTGCTCTGGCAAGTGTCGGTAAATGTTCTAGAAATTGTTCATCAACAATGTTTTCATCCGCACTTTTTTAAATTCAGTAGCAAAATTCAACCTCAAATTTGCTCATACGTATTTATTTAATCAAACGTATTATCTATTATAATTTTTGAGGTTAGAAAACTGTTTGAATTATGGGGTCATTCAACCGGATATACTCATGAACTAATTGTAGCGTTTTTAAATGCTTCATAACATCCTGCCATCGTTTTTTTAAGAGAGGAATAATCAAATTAATAATTTTTAATTAATTAATAATTTTTAGAAAATGAAAACGAATTTTACCGTTTAACTTAGTCTACGTATTGGCTCTTAAAATTTTAATTGAACTGCAAATCTCTCTTAAAAAGAAAAACGATGGCAGGATTTTGTGAAGCCTCGAAAAAAGAGATTTGATTGTATAATGGATACACATCCGGTGGCGCCAAAATTCATAATATTTTGATATGAATTTTATATTTTGGTTTATTTGAATAGAGTATAGAGTAATAAATTAAATATATAGTTTTTAAATTTTCTAATTGTACTCTAAATTTATATATTAAATAACATCTTTAATAAATCCTGATTTAGTTTCTAA
>JAXIUT010009908.1:5548-25049 GCA_035586675.1 Eurytoma californica
AAAAGACTTCGAAAAATCAATATTGACAGCACGCATTCACATTTCGGTGAGAAAGAAAATACTTTTCGAAATGAAGACAAATGTCATCGCCCGGCATTCCCCGCTCGTAAACCAGTTGTCGCTTTATCCAATGAAAGAAAGAGCAAAACAGCGGCGTTGAGAAACTTTTCCCCTTTTCGAATCGATTGTCGCCGGGCTCCCGTAACTCGGTGTATCTCTCCAACAACAGGCGCGAGGAGGCGCGCTCCTGGAGCGGGATAAAGAAAGGCCCACGTCGAATTCACTTTCGGGGGAGAGGCGCGCGTGCCGGCGCCTCCCCTCGGCGGATAATCGCGATCCCCGCGTGCGTGCATCTTCGAGGTGCGGTGTCGACTTCGTGTGGGGCGCCGACGCGACGGGACACTTCTTTGTGTCCCTCGCGCGCCTCGACGCGCCCGTCGAGTTCACGATTAAAAAGGTTATTCTCCGCTGCGATGAAAAACCGCATCTCCGCGCGCGCCTCGTTTCGCGCCGGCTTTTCTTGCCGCGCGGATTTCTACGATATTTTGTGGAAACGAGCAGCGGCTCGACGGGTGAAGAAAATCCCGAGGCCTTTATGTTTGCGCCGGCGAGCAGTTATAAATTGGATAGAAAGTGTGTTTATGGAACGAATCGGCCTTTTTTTCAAGTCAAATGATATCGAATTTACGTAAGATATGTAAATTCGTGTATTTACATACATTGCTTGTACGGATGCCTATTTTGATCTAATGTGAGGTGTGATTATCGGATTTCAATAAATCGTGTTATGTGTTTTGTAACACAAAAATAAAAATGTTCCTACTGTCTTAACGTTGAACTATTAAAAATGCACTCTCTACTAAAAGCATACAATCAGATTGAGTGACTTACATGATAAAATATCTTTTAGGCAGTTGAGATAACGTTTGTATTGTCCATCCTTAATCATACTAATATATAATAGGTTTAAGAGATTTTGTACACACTTTATTTTTTCACTTTTTATCAATGATAATAAACAAATGTAGTATTAATTTAATGCTTCGGTTATAACTAAGTATTGACATATCTTATCGTTCACAGAATGACATTATCCTTTATTCTTAACATGAAGAGTAAAAGTATTTAAAACATGACGTTATAAAATAAACTTGGATGATTTATAACGCATGGTTTTTATTTACTTTATTTTTAAATCGACAACGCACAAAAATAATCATCGAAATATGTGGTTTGATAGACAATCATAGCCATCGTAGAATAAAACAATAAACAAAAACTGGTTCTCAAGATCTAAACGCATCTCCCCACTTAGTTAGCATTTCTAAAGATCAATTGCTTGTAATGCTTCTCGTCTTTAACCTCTATGACCAATTTAAAAGAGATCTCAATTGGCGTAGAAAAAATTCTGTACAATTGAGCACACTGCAATCGGACTGTCAAGTACAACCTTTCTTCTTGCGCTTAGATATAGAAATGATGTTTTAAATAACGATTTCGTTATCTTTTTTCTGTATTCTTAATTTCGCAATCATTTACATAAAGGTATTAAAAATATCATCCGCATAATTAACGATCGAAGAAATAAACACTCTAAACTTGTAAATTTAGTAGGAATATTATCTATTGCGCTAAAAACTGTTATCAGGTAAAACTATAAATTTTGTACCAAACTATAAATTTTATACTAAAAATTGAAATACCGCAAAATAACGCCAGTAGCCTTTAAAGTTAGCGCGCAAAGATTGTCCTTCAAAAAGGACAGGGTAATCTCCAACCGAATAAACGATCGGCCTTCGAGTCCAGCGGACGCGCGGGACTGTATAGCCTGCGTATGCGCGGACTATACCATGGGTGGAAGACTTTGGTGTGGACCATTTGAGGGGAGAAGCGCAGCTTGAAAGTAGGGGAAGCGACGCGAGAGGAAGAGAAACGGCGCGGAATATGAAGGGGAAAAAAGAGAGGCGAAGAGAGAAACCTTAACAAAGTGTACTTAGGATATTCGACAGAGGGTGGGGGGAGGAAGAGAAGCAGTAAACACCAAGGATCGCTTCCCTGGCAAAAGTGATCGTTCTCCAGCAGTAGATTTTGTAATTTATCTCTTCTTATCGATCGAATTACGTGCTTTTTGTATAAATCAGTGAAACAATTGTTTGCCCTACGAGAAGAAACGAGTAGTTGTAATTTAAATGTTCGCTCGCGATCGTTTGATAAGTTTTAGATTGGACGTACACACACATTCCTAACATCTAAAATTCATGTTTTGTATCGTAATCGAAAATTAAACGCAAATTTTAACGAAGCTTTACACAGATTTTGTGCGGTTCGTTTAATTTGTATCGGTAGGTTACGGATTAAAAATTCAGTAGTGTAAAATAGATTTGCGTAGACAGCGCGTACGACGCGCTAAAAAAATGAACAAACTTTGAATTATGTCAAATCTACTTCACTGAATACAATATAATGACTATCGGTGGCAAATTATGCGGCAGTACGTGCACCAGCGCTCTAAACATTTTAAAACCTGACAAACCAAAACCGCCAACCCCGGTAAGTGATCCCGCGCCGGCGGAGCTTCCGTAGCGACTATAGTCAAAGGAAAAAAAAAAATGTCTAAAACCTTTCCATCATTCAACAGATGCTCCATCCGTAAATCTCTCGCCGTCTCTCTCTCTCTCTCTCTCTCGTTCGGAGCGAATAAGGGCCCGACGAGTCGTGGCGAACGCGCTGCTGCACATCACGGCGAGGACTCGCGATCGAGCGGTGCACATATACAGGCGCAGCGTCTCGCGTATAATACGGAGGGTTCTCCCTCTCCCCGCGTGAGTATCCGCCGCGGCTGCTCGGCGATGGTGGGGAACCGGCAGCCGGCTCGGGCCGCCGCGCCAGCCCGACCGCCAGAGTTTGCTGCTCCGCCGGAGAGAGCCGACGTGTCGTACACGCAACCGGAGGCGAGCCTCTCCTTCGCGCCGACGCGCTCCCCGGTCCGTCCTCTCTCCTCTCCTCTCTCTCTATCTCTCTCTCTGTGCGCACCCTCCTAGCCGATCTGCCGATCGTTCCGCGGGAGGTAAAAATCGGCGGACGATCTTCCGAGTGCAGTGATTTTTGTTGGTTCTCGTAGCCCGTGTGATCTGTGAAGCGAAATGATGCGTCGTTCAGTGTGACACCCCCGGGGGAGGGTTTTCTCACTGATTCTTCGGGAGGACGAATTTCGGCGAGTTGGAAGGTACGAGGCGCGCACGAGGCGTCCCTCATCGGCCGGCGAGGCGACCGGTGCTTCGGGCCTCTCTCGCTTCTCATGCGCTGAATTCCTGGAGTATATTTGGTGAGTCGAGCGAGCCGCTCTACACCGACGCTAGATTTTTGCCGCTGACTAAGCTCCAAAGCAGCGCGGACTTATTTTAATGGGATATGCAATTCGGACTGGTACACTTTATAAATATCGTCTCAAGTTGTATTAAGTTTGTCTTTCTGTTTCGAGCGGAATTCGTTGCGATGGGTAACAATTTTTAGCGTCGCATTCACCTGCCCAGACTCATCATTGGTCATTTATAAAATTAATATTTAAATTCCACATTTAAGTGGACTTACGTGTCACTCGGTTACTCTACTGTTATATTTTGGAGTTTAATCGGTACTGTTATTATTGCAGATCCTATCTGTAATCAATTACGCACAAACCTGTTTCGTATTTTTGACTAAAAAAATTTTAATTTTCGTCACGGAAAAAGTATAACTTATTCATGATAATTAAACCATGTCGCAGCATAGATACAAAAATAATTCAAATTCGAATAATTTAAAAGGTATATTTTAAAGTCTGAATACTATATTCCATTATCTACTATAAATTTTCACACACGACGGAATAAAAATATGTCCAATAAAAATTTTTATAGCCTTATTTACTCCTCTCGACTAAAACGCGCAGCCGTAAAAGCATCGCTAATCATACCGATTTTCAATCAAGATTGAATCGTCGATCGGTTATTCATTGAAAAAAGGACGGCGGTCCTGCAACAAGAAGACCGGTACGAGGCATGCGCGCGCGCGCGCTCATACATAAAAGCGTGTTTACGATTTCGCCCTGAATAGGCGGGTTTTTGTCGGTTCCTCGCGTCCTCGAGAGCTGATGAATCGCGCGCGCCGTACATCTGATACATCCGCTTTTCCTCGGACCCAAATAGATTTTAGAGAAACAGCGTGGCTGCCACGGCTTTGAGCGGGAGACGTTGCAAAGCGAACAAAAAAAAAGGTCTCCCGGCGCGTCGGGGGTATAATTGGAGCGAAGAATCGCGAGGCGAGCGGCTGGGGATTCGCCATACTGACGTAACGTTTTGTGCCGCGTACAATGGATAATCGGTTTGATCATGCTTTTTTTCTTCCTTCCTGAGTAAAAAGAGAATGAAAACTCGTGTCTACCTCCGACAAAGGATTATTTAAAGTATATCTGTTACATTTTTTACATTGGAAATCATAATTTAATCTTTACATTGAATATGATTAGATATGAAGTATATATTCTGTTAAAAGTTTTTGAAATGCGATGGGTTAAAGGAACGCCTCTTTAAAAAGATGATTTAGAGTGCACAGTAAAATTGAAATTTAACTTGGCTTCGTTGCTTTTTTTGTATTGATGATGACAGATAACGAAAATTTTTTCAATGCCATTGACAAATGTATATCGTACTGCTTTTCTGCTCGTCATTAGCACTAGCGAGATCATTAATCAACATCCAACCGAACGAGCTCCTCTAGTGTTCTAAACTAATTTTCCAAGTCGAGATTTTTTTTGTGAATAGACGACTGTAGTGTGTGCGTATTCATACAAAGTTTTAATTACGCTACACATGATAATGACGTAATGTAGGACAATAATGAGTAAATAATTGACTTTTTGCAAAATTTATTTATGCAGTGAATAAGATTGCCTAAAAATTTCACGTAAAAATTAAAAAATGAGAAAAACATTAGCGAGCAATGTAACAAAGTATATTTGTAGCGATAATGCGCTGTGGTAACTCCAAGAATTTCATTTGATACGAAGTAAACTTTTCCGGCCAATAAAAAAGTACTCTAACACTGATATCTCAAATGATTCATGTAGCATGATGCACACACTATCTAAATCTCTGTTGCATTTTACGGCGAGAATTAAAATTATCCACGTCCGTCCTCTTTAAGACGATCCGCAGTAGATAAGCTTCGAACGCATAATAATGATAGCATATATACAGGAAATCGTTAATTCAAATTCCGAGAAAAATATAAGCAATCAACTAAGCAAACTATGTCGGTCACTAAGCTTCGAAAGTTACAAATTATTTATTTAAAACGCATAACAATCAGAGTATAAAAATGATGTCTATCATAAACATTTGTTAATAAAACGATTACACGCTTTTACACTGTTATTTAGACTTGAAACTTGGAAGAATTAAAAGAGCTTCCAATCATAAATTAAAAAGCCCAGCATCGGTCCATGTTAGGCACAGAAAAGTGGTCGTAGACCGAATCCCCGTCGATTATTAGCCTCCCCCCTCTTGCGCATACACGAGCGTGTCCTCAAAAAAGAAATCGAAGCAGCGCGCCGGCTTATCGAGCCTCCGCGGCGCAGGATGCACACGGCGATTAGAAGAGGCGGGGGCGGAGAGCCGCATCGACAAGTTCGGAAAGTCAGAGCCGAGATAATGGATAGCGCGTACGAGAGAGGATGACGCAAGGCGCGGGACGACCGAGGGGCGAGGGCTTATCTCGTTTTTCCACCTCGTTATGCTCGGCCGAGCGCGGACGCGTGGGCGAGCTGCATAATGCGGCGATTTTACCCGCGGGACGAGGACCGCGGAAGAGACGGCGCCGCCCGCCCGGAGGTGGTGTCTTTGTCTGTATCCAGCGGCGGAGGTCAAGTCGAAGGGGGATGTGCGTCGGTGTACGATTTTAATCGAAAGTGACTGGAGGAATATTGAGCGTCTGGGAGGTACCGGCGACGATGTTAATGGCTGGGGGAAGACGGATTTTTGTCCGCTCGACTTTTTTAATGGACGCTCAATTATAAAGGCGAGGGCGGTATCTATGGACCCCGGTATTGGGGCTATCGTGATCGACACTATTATCCACTTTGAGTTCATCGATACTTCATTTTAATGGATTATGAATGTGTATACAATAGTGCGTGTACAATTGCTTTAAACGGTGAATTACGTTCTATCTGTGCGCGTACGTTACAATGAATATAACTGCATTTCTTACTTATATATCTTGTAAAATTTTAGTCTCGTAACTCGACCGAATTTTTAAAAACTTTCAAAATCAATATAAAACACTTCGGTACTTATTACGCGAGTCGCATTGAAATTACATAATGATAGGTGCAATAAAAAAATCGCGTTATACAGTGGGACAGTAGGAACAAACGTGACACCTGGCGGTAATAATGCGATTGCAAAAGCTTATAATTTCGCCGGAGGCCGCATTAGCGCGCGTCACTCGCGAAGCGCGCGCGCCCGGCCGGTGTCGCGTGGGCGGATCGGATCATATAATAATCGCGCGGGTCTAAGGAGGCCGCGACGGCCTATGATTCAGCCGGCGAGCTTTTTCCGGGCGCGCGGGGGTGGAGCGCGCGAAAAATCGGCGCAACGCGCCGCTTCGATCCCCCCGCGCCGCCGAACAATGACGAAGACAATGGGTCCCGGCAAGCCTCGGTGTTTTTGAATAATGGGTCGGCCGTCGCGCCGGGATTCGAGGGAGTTGATTTTTCTTTTTTTCTATATATACTGCGCGCACCGCTGAAATCAGAGAAGGCCGCAGACAAGCCGCGGAAAGTTTTACCATCGAGTATTTTATCGCCTGCATATTAGCTCGTCTAAACGATATATATTTGATTTTAGTTAGCCGACCGATCTGAAATTTGTTTCGCATCACTGCGCAAAAAGCGTTTATCGAGGACTTTAATTGTACTTGCATTTAAATAAAGAGGTACTTATATAACTGATAAAACTTTCTATATGAACACTGATTGATATAAGCAATATACTAAACTCGATAATTATATACTTCTTCGCTAATTAAGTGTACATCTTGAGTTTGAGGGCCAGCAAATTGCAGCGCTTAGATTACACTGCGTCAATCATACATGCATAAAATTTTTCTTACTTATATTACCTATCGCCGCCATTCACGCTGTTATTGATTTGCGAATCCTCTCCACGGTTATTCCCGGAGCAAACGCCTACGATCGACTGGCATCGGCGCAATATTGCAACCATCATCGTTTCCGAGTAGCGAATCGTCTTTGTTCTGGAAAGGAAACCATTACGAGTGTCGTGTTCCTCGGCCGTCTGCAAAAATCAAGTGATCCTTTATGGGGAGGGGGGGCCCGTTTCCCGGCGTGTTCGCGCGAAAAATGAAAATCGTACACGCGCGCTTATCCCGTTAAAAGCGCCAGAGACTAGCGGCTCGCGCAGAAAAGTAGGCGCGCGGAAAGGAAGCCGGGCGCGATCGGCCGTCCGCGATTCCCCGCGCGCCCTTCGTTACGGGGCGAGCTTAACGAACGAGTCGTCTCGCTCATTGTTGTCGGCCGTTTCGCCGGGGCCGCGTAATTCAGCGCGGCGCGTTTACACGCGAGCGCCTCCCCCGCCGTGGCTTACGGTACACGGGCCGGGAGGAAGAAGGAGAGGCGTCGCGAGTGCGCGCTTTGAGGCTCATTACGCGTCGTTAAAGGGGCCTATCGCGCCTCGGAAGGAGGAAGGCGCGCTACAATGACAGTGCGCTCGCGCGGGGAGACGGCTCGCGTGACGCGCGCCACGGCGCATTTAGGATACGCCGAGGAGGAGACGAGTATGTAGGTTCGCGCGCGCGACGACTATCTCGTGTGCGCGATTCACCTGGCGTCTCTTTCCTCGACGTGAGGCCCGATTCTCTCTAGATGTCCTTATAAGGCTCCGGTTTACTGTTAAAATCGTCCCTTTTTTTTAAGTTTTACGGTTTTTGTCGTTCTTTTTTAGGTAACTTTTGTCTGGCCACGGAGGTACAAATTGCTTGTTAAACTTTTTACGCTGATGTTGCTTCACTGATAAACTGGGCTTATTTTAAAACGAATTTTTAATTTATGCAAAGTCGCTAGGTAACCGCATTACAACATAATATTTTAGGCAGTATAAACTAGGTAAGAGTTGAGAAAATTGCTTTATTGTTTAAATAGAAATAAAATGATTTGGCACTTTACAATTCTGAGAATGATTTGTCTGTCATAAAAAATGGTTTGAGACTAGCTTCAATAGAACAGTGGCATAAGAAAATGTTAATTTTATAATTTATTTTGCAACTCTTACACCAATGCGTCACAAACGTACTATTTTTAATTACCGTAATAAAAATATATTTTAAAATAATATAAAATTTAAAATACATGTAGTAAGTTTGAAAGTATCGTGAAGAATCCTTTTTCGAGCTGAAACTACTTAAAATTCTCAATCTATGCTTTCAATGATATTTAGATCTCAAATATATTAAAATTCTTCATATCATTTTTTTCCGATACATTGTTACTTGTTTTGACAAAAATAAACACTTCCTGAATATGTATTTAACTAAAGAAAAATATCTTAGATTTCAACAACAAAAACATAGAATGTTTAGAAAAAAAAAGAATCTATATTTGATTTGTAAACCAGTTCTCGGTCGCCATAAAACATCCGTCACCTAATCCGAAATAAAGCCTCGGATATCCGAGCGATCGAATTTATGTCTCTCTCACAAATCCAGTCGCCCGACGAATAAAAAAAAGAAAAGAAGAAGCGCACTGAGCCTTCCGTCAAAATAAATCTCGCGCGTTTCACCAAAACCAGTCGCGTAAATATAGACTAGACGCCGGCCGATCTCTCCGATCGGGACGATCCGAAGGGCCCGCGGAGCGCGCGCCACGTCGGCGGAGAGATGCCTCGAAAGAAAAAAAAAAAAAAAGAAAAAAGCAAAAAAGAGTTCGCGCTCGCGACACCCGGGGCCTTATACGAGATCTGGACTCGGGGGCCGGGAGGTCGCTCGCCCCGAGTTCATCGCGCGAGCGGGATTCCCGGTAGCCGCCCCGGAGTGAAATCGGGACGCGGCGACACTGTTACAGAGCCGCGCGCTAATAAGAGAACACCTACTACTCACGAGAGCGGTCGCGTGCCGCGCGCGCCTTCCTTTCCCGACGCTTTTCCATTTTCGATGCGATCGCCCGCCGCCGACGCCGCCGGTAATTGGTAGATCCTAACGGAGGCGCGCTTCTATCGGGAATTTGTTCTTACTTTTTTTTTGGAAGACGCTAAAAGATTTCTTTCTCTCTTTTTTTTAACGCTAGTTTGTTTAGTCTTCGTATATAAAGTGTCAGATTTTTGTGCGTCGCTCTTCACGATGTTCTTTGAATATTTGTGTAAGCGTCGGTTGGTAACGTTTCAATTAGGGTTAATTTGAGTTTTGAATGTCTTTTCCGACAGCGAAGAATAATGAATTTTTGTCAGCGAGCTCTTCGGCGGTGTATTTAATTAAAGGACGAGTGCTCCGTTCTCAAAAAAAAAAAAAAAAAATGAATGGTCGAGTAATTGAATCGTTTGCTCGCATGAAATTGGCTTATAAAGTATGCAGAAATGCCTGAAAAGTATGAGGGTCACATTTTAAATTAGAAATGAGACGATTCGACGGAGGGAGCGGAGTCGCGTGCCGCTGCCTTTTAGAAACTTGAAAAGGTGCGCCGCACGCGCGTTTTTCACCCAGGCCTTGCCATTTGCAGTGATCGAACTTCTTATTTACTAATGGTACGTGGATCCACGAGTTAGTGACTTTCCTGGAGAAAATGCAGTTTTTCCATTACCGTTTCTGGTGTCCATTTATTACGGAGGTGGCGGGAACTTTCTTCTTAAAAATTTCAAGGTTACGGTCGTTATTTGCATTTTTTTTATGTAAGCACCTTGAAAAAGCAGTCTAGATGGTTTTATCGTAGGTCGTAAATTTCAGTTATCATTATTTACCGTAACTTTACGATTTGTTTGTCTCGAAACATCGTATATCCTACGAATAAAGTGATTTTTTTTTAAAGCTACTTCAAATTTTTACACACAATCAAAGCACAGAATACTGCTTCGTTTTGCTTAAAAACAATATAAAAAAAAACAGACTTCGTAAAAATTCATAAAAATGTAATTTTAAAGCATTTACTCGATGTAGACTCAGAAATCCATCGAAACTCTCTGCCGCGAGTCGGGTGAACTCGCTCGGTCGAGGAAAGGATTCGGCCGGTCAACGAAGTGCGGGGTGCGTTCACGCCGCTGTCGCAGGGCCGCGCCGGTCGTCTCGATTATCTCCACCTCGGGATCTTGCGTTTCGTGCATTCATAATGACCTTGGACTCGCTCGCCGCAGGCCGGCCCACGCGCCCTCTCCCTCTTACCCGTCTGCCGTATGCCTCCCCTCTTTTCACTTCGCCTCTCTCTCTCTCTTTTTCTCTCTCTCTCTCTCTTTCTCTCTTTTTCTCATGCAAGGGATCCCTCGCGACGGACACAGCCTTGCTCTCTTCTCGCTTGCCGAGGCGAGCCGAGAACCGCGGGCCGAAAAAGATGCAAAAGACGAGGAAGGAGGCGAAGAAGAAGAAGACGAAGAAGAAGAGAGAGAGGAAGAGGAAAGAAGGGAGTGGAGGGTCTGCACTGGCGTCGGCAGAGTCTGCGCACGGAGGCGGCGACGACCACGGCGAAGACGACTCCAAAAATACCGTCGCGTGCTTTGAAAACCGAGCCAGTCCAGTAACCTGCGCGCCGCTGTCTCTCTGCTTTCTCTCTTTTTCTTTATCCATCGCTTCGTTCGTTTCCTGGCACGAGGCAGCACACGCGTACACCGCGTCTCCTTCGTATAACGCGTAAGAAGGCAAAAGCTCTGGCATTCGAAACTTTTAGAAATATTCCAAAGACGCGACAGATTTTATTCGCAAATTATTGCGAGCATCAGACGTGGTAATTAATAGGTCCACTAATTTTGTGAATAGTACCCACTTAAATTAAATGGATTACTCCTGTAAAGTCATTGGTTCGTTTTACTTCGTAGCTAACAGTGCCGTAGGCGTAATCTTGCTAAAGCACGTAAAATTAAGCCGCTCGGGTTGCGCAACAGATACTCGCGCGGAAACGTAGTCAAACTGAATGTACCGATATTCACGAGGGTACCTCTTTTATTCGACACTTTTTACGTTAAACAGTTATATCAACTTATTTTTAACTTCTCGGCTGTAATTAAACGTAGTTAATTCCTTTAGATTACAAACATTGACTCGAACATTGCTTTGATGGTTTGGAAAATTCGATTCAACCAATGGACATTACATAAAACGTGAAAGTTCTTATTAACTTTTTTTTTCCATTGAGTAGTTATGGTTTTCGTTTTTTAATAAGTTGTTCCATCTATTAAGTTTTTTAATATACCGTGAAAGTATTTAAAACTTTTTTATAATTTTTATTTATTTTTTTTTTTTTCACATTCAGTACGTTACACGTTGCATTCAATTTTAGTGTCTCAAGTTAAAAAGTAGATATGCAAGATATTTTACGATACTAAATTTTTCTATAAAAATACAGATTAATATTATTACGTACAAAGTGTTAAAATAATAATTTTTATATTCTTGCTTACGTAAAATGAATATTTGTGATCTTTACTATGGAAAATGAACGGGATCCAAAATAATTTTTTATTTCTTCTTAAATGTCGAATTCATTTTAAATGTCGAAATAAATATACAAAATGTAAAGAAGGAAACTCCTTGAAATCATGAAAAAAAGCTCTTTCTCTTGCACCTATGCTTTATTTTTTCCTTTAATATTAAATGAAACTTCCTTAATAAACCCTTTCGTTCAGCAACATTAACTTGCACCGAAATAAATTTCCACTAAAAATACAGCGTCAAAACTGTTTGCACCACATAACTCTCGAGTAATCGCGCTCCAGCCACTAAGTAGCGCAATCTCCAAACTGCTGCGCGGCTATTTTAATTCAAGCGCGGCAGATAGGCTCGATCCTGACCTGCTTAATTAATCCGCCGCTGCAAGTCCTCGAAATTCTCCGGCGAGGATCAAAGCCACTCGCTTCCTCTCGTTGCGATTTCGACAGCCGAAAACGCGCTAAAGCGTCGTCATCGCAACGACGGAAAAAAACGGGTCATCGGGCTTGCTCTTTAGCCGTGTCATTATATGCGCGGCTGTCATTTTCTCCGGCCTTTTTTTTCCAGCGGGCAGGGCCCTACCCGCGAATTTAACGCTTAATACCAGGGTCTTCATAGAATTACGGGATTTTTTGGCGGAGGCTCATCACCGTGAAGGGGTCGCCGCCTGGATAAGTAATTACGACTTTCTTCGCGGGAGAGATTTTATTTTGAATTGCCGCCACGTGAGCAGAGCGCGGTTTTATGATTGAGAGGGAATAAGAAAGTGGAATGCTTTGACACTGTTTTCGAGAGGCTCGCGTGAATGGAAGGCGATTTTTCTTCCATCGACGCCCGCTGCAATTGTTCGGCTATTTTTCGGTTATCTTTGTGCGCAGTGATTTTATTGAAGGCCTTTTTCCGATGCTTATCGATTTTCCTTTCATGCAATTCATCAATGCCTCCGCAGCCGATTGGGAAATTCCTCTTTGTTTTCGCATCGAAGCGTGAGATTCTTAACGGGTAATCACTTTAAACCTCGATTTGTTACTCGGTACTATCGCGGCATTTAGTGCATGAAATAAAAGCTATATGTACATTTTAGTGGAGAAAGATATCAGTGACTAATAAATATTTTGAAACGATTTTGATTAAACTGGATATCCAAAGTAGCGATAAATTATTGTAAAAACAGTAAATTGCACCATGAAAACGCGGGAGTGGGTCTTAAATTAAAAGGCCCTAAAGAAAATTTGCATCTTCAATGATCACTTGGGCAATTTAATTTTCCTTTCACCTCGGACAACCTTCGACAATTACACTGAGTAATTTAAGTGTCAGCGAGACCAATTAAACCCAACGTTTAAGCGAACATGAAAAATACTTAAATAACTAAACGCAACTGCGGCGTCTCCGACAAGTTTCTATAGAAAAAAGGAATACATTGACGACCTTATTATAAACTTGTAAAGTCGCTATTTCCTTGTCCACGTATTACGCACTCCAATCACCGTAAAAACGTACAATTTTCGCGCGCTTCTTCCTTTCATTCGGATTCTCATTTTTGCACTCATTATTTACGCAATTTGCTAAGTCGTTTGGGTGCGAACGTTTAAACGAAAATACCTGCGCATGCCGTCGAAGCTTTTTATTGTCGGCAGAACAAATTAAGTACCAACTAACTAAGCGCACATTTAAAATTCCTCCCTGCACTTTTTAACCGCGCGCGCATTTATCATTTATCCGCGGCGTATATCGTGTAAATCTATTTTCTACGAATCAAGTGCGCCGTTCACTTCAATTAAATTCCTTATTAAAACCGTCGAAAGATTTATTGTAATAGAACGGCCGAGGCTGGAAGTTAAAAGGCTCTCTCTCTCGAGAGAGAGAGAGACCCCCAGCGAGTACGCCGGGATGCCTCTAATTGAAAACCAGCCTTTATAACGAAAAGCTCCGCGGAGCGGTTCATAATTTCTCGTCGACTGAGTGTCCCCGCGCTACGCGGACTCCACCGCGAGCCCCGGCGCAATCAGAAGGCGGCGGGGAGAGAAGGAGAAGTTAAATTTCTCCCCCGGCTAACGACGGGCGCCATCGTTTATTTTTCCTCGCCGTTTTCGCGAGGCCGCGCGCTCGCGTAAATCAATCAAGACGACGTATCCGACGGCGCATCGAGCGCGGGCGAGGGAAAACCGCTGAATCGCGCCCGCGCGTACGCACCGCGGAGATCCGGCCGAGGAGATAATCGGGAGGGGATATTACAGGAGGCCGTAGCGGCCGCTCCGAATCCCGAGGCTGCGCCTCGCTCGGGCGCGATTTATTGGCCGCGCGGCGGAAATTTCGCGCGGACGCACGCCCAGGAGACACCAGGGGATATGCGTAACGCGGCTCATTGTACCGGCGGGTGCGGAAATGACGCGAGCGCAGAGTTACCGTGGCTTTCTTGCCTACAGTTGCCGCTTGACATTGCCGTTAATGTAGCAGTGCTCAACGACGATTTGAACGATTAATATTTGAAAGTGTTGGATTTTTCATATTTCGCGCGCAATAATTAAGTAGTGATGGAAAATTTCAACGGTATTAATCAAGGTTTGTTTAGATTTATCATTGAAAGGATCCTTTCTGAGATTACTAAAATTAAAACTAATATTTTTTCTTCAGAAAACTTTTTATCCCGAGAATTGAATTTGCAGACTTTATTGGCTACCGAGGTTTACTCCATAACCTGAGCTATTTTGTTTCTCTTATTTTAACAAATTGTAATGTCATTAATTAGCTTATAAGTTTTAATCAAATATTTAAATTTAAATTGATGACAAAAACAAAATAGCTCAGTTTGTACCATACATAGCATTTGATATATTCCAAATAAATAAAGACTTGCGTCATTTCTTTTAAATAAGCAAAGGCCAAAGTATACATTTTCCCTGTGTAATAAAAATTTAAATAACTTTTTTTAAACATTCTACTTTGCATCCAGTTTATACGTATTTTAAAGGACTTCAAAGAACTTATATCAATAGTAAAACGTAAGCACATAGCAAGCCGAAACAAGGAAGGGCAGGCACACTCGTAAAACGAAGTACCCTCTGGTGGCATTCTACCCAGCACTTCCAGCAGCCTGGGCTCGAGAGCTCCTCTTTCTCGTTTCCCTCCTTAAAATAAACCAAAGATCTAATAACACCCTTCCGCGCGGTCGCCGCCTTCGCGCAATCCTGCATTCCCCTCGCGGTTATACCCACCGTCCGCCATCCGGGCCCTCGGGCTCGCGAGCGTCGCCATCGGAAATCGGCCGGGGCTCGCGGGACGACTGTACGTGCGAGCCCGCGATCCATCGTCGCCGCGCGCGTGCACACGGCGATAAACAGGCCGCGGCTAATTCGCGGGCCTTCCTAATCGCGCCATTAGTTCGCCCGCGGTGCATACCAGTTTTCCCCGCGCCGCGGAAATTATTATGCAACGCCGAGGCACGCGATGCGCGATAGCCCCGCGACGCGTGTTCGCCTGTCCCCGTCGCCTACTTCATGCGCTCTTTTCGCCGGCCAAAGGGATCGGGATGCGCGCTCGCCGATGTGGGGAATCGTTAGGATCGACGGGGCACCGCGGCTTCCATCGGCTGCCGGCGTCGTTTTATTTTCATTCTAGATTTACCTCGAGCGCGCCTCTCTTGAAGCTCTGCTAAAGGTGCGCGCTGTGTAAGCGCTCATTTTTTTTATGGGATTAAAATACTTTCAGCGCGGCGCTGGAAGCCGAGGAATTTTCGTCATTTTTATATTTTAACGTCTTCCTGCGAATGCGGAATGTGCAGGATATTAGTATGGAACTCGATAACTCGTTTCAACGCGAAGATAAAATATCTAAATATTACATCTTCATCAAAAAAACATCTAAATTCATGTTTGATCGTATAGTGCACAAGAGTAGATGATAATCTACTTTGATACACTAAAGCCTGTTGGCTCGCAACGCTGTGTTGATTTTTTCCAAACTTCAGGCGCAAGTCATGCCATATATTAGCCTTGAACCTAATAAATCGATCATTTATAACCAATTTATGCATCAAAGGCATAAAAGCAGCTTAAGATTTTTAGAACCGAATACCTTACGGATACAAATAAATAATATTTTGTAGCTAAGCTGTCGATTTTTAATATATAAAAATAAAATACTATTTAAAAGTAAGTCAAAAATTTATAAAATTCTTACAGCTAATAAAGATAAAAGAAATTAAAAAATAATTCACGTCAATTCTCAAAAATTAAGGATTACATAATTAAAGAAAAACATGCAATAAAATAATTGGTCATTCGTTAATACCTCCTATACGCTATCTTTTCGTTCTATAGATGTATCACTTTAACCCCAAAAGAAAAATGAAAATAACCTTATAGTTGGCTAATTCGAGCCAATAATAACTGCGGAAAAATTCCACCGAGTCGTGGGCAGCACTCGCGTACGTGCCGTTTGCGTACACACGGGGCGCGCGGACGCAGCTGCGCCGCGCCGGGAGATTCGCATTACCGCGCGCGCGTGATTTTTGCGGATCCGGGAAGGCGCGAGTGCGTCGAACCTCGTTCGCCAAGATCTACGCGGCCGTGCCAAGTGCAGCTATGTCCCCAATGCGGTTTCGATCCGATTCTGATTTTAACCGTTCGACCGATCGGTCGGCACTTGTATTTTTTTTTTTTTTCTTTTTGCTCCCGTTCGGCGCCGCTCGAGTGTCTCTTTATAGAACCTCAGCTCGGCCGCTGAGAAAATCGAGCATCGGCGTTTACTGCCGTCCGAATGAATTGCGAGCACCGGCTAACTCTGACCGCGTTATCATTTTTATCGTAAGACGTAGATTTACCCGTAAGTGTAAGTGCACTTCTTTCACTGTCGGAGTAACGCCGTAAACTTTTCTCGCCGCGGACTTTGCGGCATAACAAACTGCAAACGCGGACAATGAAAATTACGTGGGTTTATTTATGTCCGTCGTACCGTACCTTCTACAAGCTCGGCCGAGTAATTATTGCTCTCTCGCGGTGCGCTAAGTACAGTGCTATCTCTTCCGCGAATGCGATCGATATTTCTCTATATCGTCGGTATAGCAACAATAAAACGCGAACTTGGTATTGAGCTTGGGGAGTGGAAAGAAACGGCTTATCGGGGAAGCGATATGTACGCACGCGGCGGAAATCTCGTTGCCCCGCGTCGATAAATCGCCGGCCGTTGCGCGGCTCCGCTTACAATGGCATTATCACGCCGCCTCCTTTATTCCGGCGCTATCAGTGACAAATTCAACGATTAAGACCCGCGCCGGACTCGCGTCCGAGTGCGCGCGCGCTTGGCGCGTTGCGCGGACAGATTTTTCCCCCGATTACTGGAAGGAGAAAGCTGAAAAATGAACGATTGGCTACGGCGTCGATCGGGGGTATCGGTTGTTCGGCGAAACGCTAAATGGCACGCTCGACTTTTGCGTGTTTTAAGCTGTAAAATAAAGTGCGATTGCGAAATTATAACAAATCTCGTTACCTAACGCAATGCGCCTTTAAATGGGAAATGCGCTATTCAGATTTCGCAACTGATTGGAATTGCAAACACCGTCCATTATTCTTTCCCAATCAAAGATTTATAAGATAAAAGGCAAAACTGTTGTACCTTGGTAAAAATTGAAATTAATATACATTTGTATGGTTGTGAAAGTGTCGTATATTGTGCGTTTTTTACTTACCGATCTTTTTTTTATTTCTGTTTCAGGTGAGTAACTTATCCTACTGCAAGGACAAAATTCTGTTCTACCGTCGGTAAGTGCCGGCCAATTTTACAATCATTTGTATTTATGCAAATGACAATCTTTTGATTTGCATTGCACTGCTCCAGGGTAAACTGTCTCTGCAAAGAGTATACTTTAACTATAATAAATCATCATTAGGATAATTTATCATGAAATAACGTTTTGTTCGTTTGACGAATTCTTACTTAAATCACGAATAAATTTTATTATTGTAATTCTTAAAAAATAACGGAGTAGGCAAATTTACTGTATGAACAAACCAGTTTTTATAATTGAACATCTCATAATAAAACTTTACCATAAGTGCCTCATTCTTCTAACGTTAAAATGAAAATAAAACAAAGTTCCGCCTTCGATCAGTATGTTAAAACAACATTCTTGGTCTTCCCGAAGCCGCGGTATCTCAGTCGAGTTCAAAGTTCGACGAGCACAAAAATCGCGCGCTCGCAAAATCTCGTTCAACCGAAGCCGAGCGCGAATAAAACAAAGGTCTGGCGCAGACAGCCAGAACCGAGTAGGCATCCAAGGCATCCGCGAGACCGCCTCTTTCTAAACGCGCAACATGTGTAAGTACGATGTAAGCCGATGCAAGCGCGAGTGCGCGTATTATACGAGTTGCCTCCCCCCCTCCCGCCTCCTCCCGGCATCGCGCGCTTGATTTACGCCCTCGATTCGCGCGCTCCGCGGCTTATCTCGCGGCTCGATCCGCTTCATCTCGAGCGAAATCCACGTACGCGGCTAGACGGTGAAAATCAACGGGTCGCATCGATCACACTTTTCAAGGGCCTCCTACGTATGCGCGCACTAGAATCTCGCGGATTTTAATGATTTCTAGCTCGGACGAGCTTCTCCGGCTTCATATCGGGAAGAGAAACTTCGGAGATACGCCGGGATCTTTTTGGTACTTATGCGGGCCTCAGCGCCATTAGTTTTTTATTTAACTGTTTTGTTTGTACCACTGGATATTGCACGAAGAAATGCAAAATGCATGCACAAAGTTGGTGTGGAAATACTAATGAAAAGAAAAAGATCGTGTCTTTTTTATACTACGGGATTCCCTTTTGGTTTACGGCCACGGTGTTAAGCTTTACGATACAAAAAATAAAAATCTACTCGAGCAAAGTTGTAAATTAAAGCCGTATACAGAAAAATACGACGAAGGCAATACGTAAGTCACAGTGACACCTCCCGGACTCTTTACCGTAGATAAGAGTATTGGTAAATCATCTTTTCATGAATCGAGAGATGTCCTTTTTTTAGTTTCGCTTACCCACGATCAAAATCGATAAATCTTTATTCGAAAGCGCCGTGAAAGTCTGCCCCCTCGGACGTCCATAAACAAAACGCCTAACCGTAGCAGCTCGTAAAACGACTGCCGGTGACAAAGTCCGATGTAATCCGACTCACCTAGTTCCCTCACCAAAAGCACGCACTCGCCCGTGCAGCTATCTATATAAACGCCCGCTCGGCTCCCGTAAAAATCCCTTATCGATGTAAACCATCGAGCCGGAAATAGTACGCTCCGAGTCCGGTGTGACGTCTCTTTAGATTCATTTTTCGAGCGAGTAAAGCCCACGGGATGAATGCACCGCGCGTGTAACGTCTCGCTCGATTATTGTACGAAATTTTGTTGCCACTCTTGCGGTATGGACGTGCATAATTTTCCGATTCGTGGCGAGATGAAGAGGAAGATAAGTCGGGCGCAGCTTTGATAGGTTATCGAAAGTGAAGGTACGCCTTGCATCGTAAAAAAATGCGCATGTATACCAGGCTATTCTGTACATTGCTCCGATTACGTATCTGATGCATTGTGGCGCATTTGCGAAAGGTTGAAATTACGATACAAATGCAGGTATAGATAAACACTGAATCATTCGTACATTTTTTTAACGTGTTTTCTCATAAGACGCTACGCATTGTTTTGTATTTTTTATGTGGGAAACATCATTAATAGCTATGATTATTTTACATGCTTTTACGACTTTTGTTATAGGTTTTTAGTGAAAATTTACATTCGCTTGAAGACAAGGAAAAATAAAGCTAAAAAATGCTCCAATTTTTCCAATA
>JAXIUT010009948.1:0-25007 GCA_035586675.1 Eurytoma californica
ATTTTACTAATTGATTAGTGGAAAATCGGTTCACTAAAAAAATTAGTGGAATTTCCACTAATTCAACTTTAGAGAGATCAGTAGCTAAAGTCAATGTATGAGTAGGCAAGATTACCTTAATGTCCCATATTAAACGCATCTTTTTTTGACAATTAACTAATAAATAATATTTTGAAAATATTTTATATTTTTACATATTTTATTAAATTCTACAATTTATTTAAGATTCTACAATATAGCAAAATATTGTTATATTTTGATCACAAAAGAATTTTCTTTAGCCACTGCAGAAAACACCTCGCTTGTCACAATAACACTTGGACCAAAGCACCGAGTTTTTTCACGGATGGTTAGCGCCAGCGAATGAAGCTCCGCGGATCGATCGCCTCGCGAACGCCATTGAGGAGTCAAGTGCGCGTCTCTCGTTAAATCGTGATTGCGCGATAACGAGCTTCGCTTAATTTGTCGCTCGCTTCCGGGCCGTTTGTCGCCGGGCGTTTTTTTGCACGAGCGCGCGGGGCTAGTTTCGCGCGCGAGATGAATCGGTTTAATTACGCGCGGCGTATCGCCGCTAATTCAGCGAGCCCGCTCTTTGATCGTCGCGGGCGCGCGCGCGCCTCTTCGCCGGGGATTCCGCCGAGCGAGTTCGGACGCTATCGCATTTCGCGCTCTTTGGCTCTCCCCTAATGGTTAAATCCTTAAAATTGTTGTGCTCTCGCGTATATACAAACGTAATTGGTGCTCTTTCGCTTTTAAACGATGCTAATTAAATCGACTCTTGTTTATCATTGTTTTAGAAGTAAATTATAATAAATTTATATTAATCATTTTAATGAATTTAAGGCGATTTAATGAATTTTTCATTGTAATGTATTATGTAAGAGATGTATTCCCGTTAATGCAATAAAAGTTTTTACTGCGTAAAGCAGAGTCGGAGTAAGTAGGATCATAATGTTTTATTAGATAATTTAGTTTTATCAATACTGAAAAAGCCACGGGAACTGCAGTGGAATTGTAAAAAAGGGGAACTCGACAGAGCGAGTCTTTTGAACATTCCATTCAAGACGTCTATCCCGCCGATGGTATCGAGCGATCGGGAGGCACCGGTGCGGACTTGCCCTTTCGCCTCGCTGCAGGTCTTTTCTGTGTCTCTCTTAGCCGCGACTTTCAATCAGCCATCAGCCGAGATAAGATGGGCGGCGAGAAAGGTCGAAGGAGAAATGCTCCAACGGGAAATCCAGATGATTCCCCTTACTCAGATTGAAACCAGCAAAGCGCCCACCTGAGTAGATGAGCCATAAGTTCGGTCAGACGTAACGAGATATTCTAATTGTGACCTTATGTATTTACAAAAAGTTCTTTTTTTAGCAAAACGTTATCAAAGCTATCGATCTTGTCGCGTAGCTATACATGTTTCCTTTTTTCACTTGCTATATAATTAATTTTTATTTTTTTATTACTTTATGACAGGGTTTCATTTTTTATGTTAAATGCGAGTTTTGAGATAGAAAATATACTGTTGTATGATATATAGAATAACTCCGACATTCTCTAAAGAAAACACAAGGAAATAGATATTTTGTGCTTTAATCATTTCCACTTCGTTGATTCCTTTGTGTCTTTAATACAATTCTTATAAAATAGAAATTGTACAGTTCTCTCAAGAAGAAAGAAGTTATCACAATATTTAAAAAAAAATGAATCAAAGGTCAATCCTTAAAAGATTTTTCAAAAGCCTGTAAAGTTCCATTTTGGAAAGCCGGCCGTAAAGCGGAACTGCCCAAGGATCAACGTTTCAATAGCCGCGGCGCATTCGAGCGTCACCGTCATCAATTGCACACAAGAAATAAACGAGCTACCCTCTAAATCCCAGGCGCACCTCGAGTGCCCGAGCCTCCCGTAAAGAAGCCGGCCGGAGATAAGAGCGAGCCCAAGTGGCGACGCGGCTCCGGGGACACGTGGGGGGCCGAGTCGCGCGGGCGTAATTTCCCCGAGTCGATTGCATCGGGCCTCGAGACACATCGACGGCCCGCCGGCCGATATCGCCGATAACCCAAATGCAAGTCGATCAGCTCTAATTAATCGGCCGTCCCCTCGGCAAACTCAGCCGTGTCTCGCGCGCCGCGCCTGACCTCGCCCCAGCTTTCAGGAGCGTTCCGGGCTATTTTCGAGGCTACGTACACGTTAGTTTTGCCCGTCAATTGCATTCGACGTTCAATTACTCGGAGGTATTAAGTTTGCCGTGGGGAGGCGTGTACACTGCGGGTGGCCGAGGCGTATTTCTTCGGAGATGTTGGCCACGCCACGAGACACTTTTTTTCTTGTCAAGGTTTTGGGTAGAAATAATGACGTAGATATGGCAGGCAAAAGTAAAAGTCTTTATTGGTATCTAAACACGTCTTCTCTCTCGAGCAGGCAGTGATAGATTAACGGCCACCGCCTTAATGGCGTAACGCACTTACACTTAACATTTCTTTTCTTTTCCTTTGTAATAACTAATTTAAAAAAAAAATTGGTAGAATCGTATAATGAGAGACAATTTGTTTCAAATTAACCTTTTTGAGAACACTTCATTAACTGTAATAATTAATGATGGATCAGATGCGGACGTTTGTTTCTAATTTAAAGATATATCTAATTTGAATAACCACAACGGATCGTAATAATCGATACCATATACGAGTACTATATAGAGCTTGTACATACACCAAAGATTACTAGTTGAACAACATTACTAGTCCCAAGGCGATTCTAATGCTTAATACGGATATACAGCTCGTTTCGATGCCGGTGTGTACATTGAAAATTATGGCTTATTCAACAGTTTATTTCCACGATACCATTTGCAATTACAAATCAAAGCTTCATTGTACCATTGATGGCAAACCCCTGAAAAATTCACTGTGGATCGTGGAAAAACATTGACAGCCTCTTCAAGTATATAGTCTAACTTCAAAATCATAATTTTCGTCGCTGGGGTGAGAGAGGGGTATCGCGCTCCTCCACCTCGCTGTGCGAATCTATGTCTCGGCCGAAGGTTTGGGCTCTAACTCCCTCATGAATATGGATGTTCTCGCCTAAGTCTCTGGCCCGCCCGACCGGCCCGAGCAGGTATAATGCGCGTGTGCGCGACGCGCCCGATATCGCCACCCACCACCCCTATAACACGCACCGATGAATATGCATCGCGGCTGTTTCGATATTTCAATAAAGACAATAAACTGCGCCATTCTTCCCGCGCGATCGTGGGTATTGTGGGTATTGAAAATAGCGCTGTTCTACGGTGGGTTACTTTTTTTGGGGGGGATTTACGGGGAGCGTCGAGTTTCTTCTCTTTTATTTCATTTTCTTATTATGTATACTTTAAATTTTTTTTGTTGATTACTTAATGTTTAACTTACGTAAATGAAAAAAAATCAATCCGAGACATTTCCAATTGGCAATTGCATTTCTTTAGCTAATTACCTGAAACGAAGAAAAAGATATTATGAAATAACACAGTAATTTTATTCATTATTATGAATTAACTTATGAATTAGAAATTTTCGAGAAAGTTTCCTTACGCAACTAAATGGCTATAAAAAAAGAAATTACTTAGCTAACGTAT
Organism: Eurytoma californica; assembly: GCA_035586675.1. Classification (NCBI taxonomy): domain Eukaryota; kingdom Metazoa; phylum Arthropoda; class Insecta; order Hymenoptera; family Eurytomidae; genus Eurytoma; species Eurytoma californica. The sequence goes on from JAXIUT010009948.1 coordinate 3,608, forward strand.
GTTGGTAAATGTCGCAAAGCCTGCTAAAACTTCACAAAACGAATGCGATTAGAAACGGTTGACAAAATTCGAAATTCCTTTTAAGCTAATCATCCCAACGACATGCTTTTATTTTCAATCCTTTTTAACACGATTTCGTGATTGCGAAACAGGTATTCTACACGTACATCCGTTATTTCCTTCTATCTGTATTTTCTTCCTTTTTTCGGTAATAAGATTTTTAATTAAACGCCACTTTCGAAGGTTATATATTTCTAGTTCATCGCAAGAGGCTCCGGGGCTTTTGGGATTATTTAATGCCACGCTACTTATTAATTTTTTCCCGGGGTTCTCAATACACTATTCATAAGATAAAAAATTGGCTTAAAACTTTTTCTCGCGAAATATATGGGGAGGGGGGGAGAGCTTATAAAATGAGTTCGGCAGCCACGTTTGCACCAGTTTTGGCAGCATGCCTAAAACCCGATTAACCCAAAAATTTTACAACGTGGTTTTTCTTTTTAATTTCCAGCAAAGTATATTTATGACAGCGTCATCGACAGCTCCCTCTCCCTCGCGCCGAAGCTATCAGCCGTATCCGGCGGAAAAATTTCGGATCGCCGCTCGGGAACGACAGCGCGATAACAATGCGCGCGGGAAAAAGTGTATAAATTTTCTCGCGGAATCGCCGGAATTTCGGCGCTCGATAAATTTTAATGACATGCAAAATCGAGCGCGAGGCACCGGTTAATTTCTCGACGCGCGGCAGTCGCGCTAAGTTAATCTGCCGTGCGAATTTACGGGGCAATTACGCCGGCGGATCGCGCGAACAAGTGGCGGAAGTAAATTAGCGTGACGTTGCGTGCGCGCGACTGAGTTGTCGTCGGCTCGCGTGCCACTCCAGCGAAGCGCGGAGGTAGAGGGGAATCGGAAGGGATTAAGGCTCAGATTGAGACATCGAATCCCCGGCGGGGTCAGGCTGCTTTTTTTATCGTGATGTTTGGTTGGATTACCGGATTAATCTTATCGGAGTCGCCTGACGTTTTGTTCCACAGGCTCGATATATGTTACCGGTGCACGCTGCAAATTTTCCGAGCTAAGTAAAGCGAAAGTTTTAGCGGAGATATGCATTTTATTTTAAATACTTCGTCGCACCTATTCAAAGAAGGAGTAAAAACCAGTTGATAAATGAAGCAGATTTATCGCGACCTTCTTAATTACCCGTCGTCCATTCACCACCTTGGCGAAAAAGAAGCTCCGCGCACGAAATCCTTTATTTATTAAAAATTCCTAAAAAGCCTCTCCGGCATTGGGGTGGATCCGTCGTGGGCGGTACCCTTAAGAGCACGGCGTAAATCAGTAGCTGAGAAAAAGGGCCGTTTTCCTAAACAGCGTCGACAGTCGGGGCGATTCGCGATTCTACGCGCTAACGAGTACTTCGCAGCGCGATGGCCTGGCTGCGCCGCGGCGGTGACGATATTAAATTCCGCCCCTTTTTCCCTCTCCTTTTCTCGCTCGGCGCGTCAGTTAAAGCGCCGGCTCGTTTTACGTAGATTGTAAAAGCACCCCGTCGCTTTCGTTTTTCCTCGGCAGCGCGCGTTTTATCAGGGCCCGGTGCATCTCTCGCTCTTTTTGCATCCTTGATCACCCCCCGGATAATTATTTATTTTTATTTTCGAGTGTCCTGTTTCGCGTCGTAATGAGCTCGCTCGAAAGGAATTAATTACCCGATTTGTCTAAATTTTTTTATTTCTCATCGATCAAGCCTCCCGGAACTCGCTGTTTCCCGGGTAATAAATAATAAAAGGAGTGAAACTGTAACTCGAGGCGCTTTCAAAGTAAATGGCTAATTTAAATTTTAATTAAGTTTCAACATCAATGACGAAGGCAGTGTAACTCCAGGCGGAACAAACAGTTCGACACAAAAGTTGAAGCAGTGCCGAAGAGTTTTGGTTACCGTCTTTGTACGCAGATGAAATTATCTTCACAGAATATCAAATACTGGACGGGAGCCGAAGGCTAATGAAGCGGGAGTGTATGGATCCTAGAGGCGGGACGGGGATGGGGGGGAATCGATGCATTTCAGTGCAGACGGGCGACGTTCAAAGGGCCGCATTACATTGGCGCAACGGGGCGGAAATGGAGAGCCGGCGAAAAGTCACGCGCGGACATGTGCAGCCCGCTGCGTAACGGAATTTCGCCCGCTCGAAGGGAGATGGAGTTCACTGCCGGTATTAGATTAGGATCCCCGCGCAGTCACATTCGAATATTTAGCTGATGCATCGCGTAGTTTGCAGACCTCGCTTCGCCGGCTCGATTTCACCGCAAGGGATGTCAACCTAATGTTTACTCTGGTTGGACTGAAGGGAGAAGAGGATTCATACCATCGTTTAATTGCATCGAAAATATTTAGTTATTAATAAATTAGTCTGTCGTAAAATTATAATATCGATTTATTTTAAATAATTTTTTATATGATTTTATAATTCTTTAATCACATTCTCTAACTAGTATACTCTTAATTCATCTTTTATTATAATCGTTACTCTGTATACAAGAATGTACAAATTAAGAATGCATTTTCCGAATCATATCGAATTTAATTTTTTGCAAAAATCTCGAATACTAGACTTTTAAAGGATTTGATTTGAAAGGTTCGCGGTCTCGTCCCGAACGAATTTCTTAGTTACAATGCTTAAGATTTTACACTAGTAATAATTTTTAATTTATTTTCAATCAACATCCAATTGTCAGGTGACATTTGGACGCACAATAGGTAGACGAGACGGACGGGCGAATATCCCGGGCTCCTCATCTCGACGTTCGAGTCCGCACGCGGAAGACGGAGACGCGCGCGGCCGATCATGCACATCCTGCTAACGGCCTTAGCGTCAACGCTAATTACGGGCTCTGGCGAGGGCCGATTACGTCGCGCGGACGTCGGATCCCGCGCGCGCGCGACCGACGCAAATTCGATTGGCCGCCCGGCGCGGCCTACATACGCCTCCGCGCGTGGTCCCCCACGCACGGGAAATGTCCCGGAAATTGACACCGCCTGCCCGGAAGCGGTCGCGCGCGGACGCGCGCCGGCCCGTCCTCGCGGATCCGACTCTATTGCCCGATTTTTTTTTCGGTGAAATCGCGCACCGAGAGCCGCTTTTACGCGTGCGCGTAAAGCGATTCTGGCTTTTTCGGGGTTTGTGGGTCGCGTTGTAATTATCGTGGTGTAACGGCTGATTGCGAGCCGACGATGTAATGAAAATATCGAGCTTTTTATCGTTACTCGGTAAATGAAATTTCTTTTTCGGCTTTTTATTTACTTGTTTTTCCGTTCACTTATTAATTAGTTCGAAGGTTAATTAGGTCGCTGAACGATGTTTAATATTTATGAGATAAATAAGTGCAGTCCATATAAAAATTTATTACATCCTTCACGCGAAAAGGAAAAATACGGGTAATCCTCTACAAGAGCAAGTAATTATGTTTTCCTTTACCTCCTCGAAAAAGTAATCAGGGAAAATATTAAACGTAACTCGATATTGTAGCCTCTACTAATTCCCCAGAAATCCGTCAACGACAGATTCATACTTGTATAAAAAGCCGGGACTCTTCCGCGCGCCTAGTTCGCAACAACTCGAAGAAAGATTAGTCGGATTATTCAATTTTTGCGCGCCTCGTCCTACACTCGTCCTCCCCCCGCGCAACGAGGTTAACGAAGTTTCCCCGCGACGGATTTTCTTAACGAAAAGACGAACGACGCGGGCCGCTCGTTAGGCGTCCGACCGCCGAGCGCTTTTTAATTTATACGGGGCGCATCGGCACTCGACGAGCGCATCGGGTATGCATCGCAGCCGTCCTCCGTGGAAACTTATAATTTCAAGAAGTTCGCGGGCGAAATTTTTAAACGGCTCGCCGCGACAACTTTCTCAAGATTCTCTCCCCTCTCCAGGCTCCCTCTTTTTTTTATTCCAGAGTTCGCCGCGCACCGGGGAAACATAGTGTACAAAGGAGGGAGGATCTCTTTGTAATTGCCGCGGCACGGACAAGTTTTCATTAGGATCACCGAGTTAAACGAGCTGGAGATTCTGCTCGAGAGGAGAAATATTACTTGTCTTTCCTGTAATTAAAAGTACTTGACAGTAATAATAGCCGAACGTTAAAAAGGCATTGCGAGGTTTTTTCCCCCGATGCAATGAATGACTTGCTTCGACTGGAAGTAAGCATCGAATCGCAATAAAACGGGGGCGATGGATAGTAAACTGTTACTCGTCGTTTCGAAAGAATATCAATTCATTTTACGAGCGCTCGATCGTCCGGCTAGTTAAAAAAAAATTATTATTACCCTATCGCTTGCGTTTATGAAGTAGAAAGAGCAGTAATTACAGTCACGTGGAAGTGATGGAAATGTATAGCGTACCAGAATATGCGTATTTTCGATCAAAGGTTTTTTACAGTCATAAGCAAGCGAGTCAGAGTTGTTAAAATTTCGAATGAATTATCCAAGCGTGAGGATTCATTGTTTAGAATTAGAAATCGAATTAGTTTACGCATGATGAAATTTAATTTGCAAGAATATACAGCTCCTTTTGTATGCACATGCAATGTCCCCTGAAAATTTCACGAGGTAACTCCAGTTATATTATTACAGCGCGATACGATCTTTTTTGCTGAAATTCAGTGTTAATTGGTTATTTCTCATTTTTCGCACCTCGTTAAATTAAATAAAAACCGAATAATTGACGCGGTAGTATCGCTGGTCTGTGAAATTTTGTCGACCGATGAAGAAAAAAAAGAGATCCTTCGCTCTTTGCTTTTAATCAGATTGGGATGGAATCGAAAGCGAATAAGCAACGCGCGGGCGCAACCGATAGCGAGACGACTCAATTAAAGTATCAGCGCGTAATCCTCGGGACTGAAAAAAAAGTCAGGTGGACCGCCGTCGGCGAAGATGAAAGAAAAACAAGAGGTACGCAGGCAAACAAACAAATAGTCGGATCCGCGAGGTTCAAAAGTCCGAAGTTCCCTACGGGGGGCGACGCTTCCTTAATTAGCTTTGGCTCAGCTCACAAAAAAGGCGAGAGACAAAGGAAGAAAACCGGGGACGAGTGGAACACCCGGGCGTCTGAACGACAGCTGAAGTGCCGGCCTCTCCGCTTGGACCGCGTGAATTTGACAATCTTCTTGGTGTCGACAGCATCTGCTGTGCTTATAGGGGCTTGTTTTTCGAGTTTTTTTTATGGGATTGCGGCTTTGTTCGAATTTCGGTTGCTTCCAGAAGTTATAGTAGTCAGTAAAATAAGTTTTAGATTAATTTATAGGTAAGTTAAAAATAATTGCAATTACAAAAAAAGTTTGCTCTGATTTATTAAAAAGGTTTTTATTAATACAGTTTCGTATATCGCAAAAAAGATGATGTTAGGTATGGATATTAATTTAAAAACATCCAAAAGAAAACATTTATACCACGAAAATTAAAACATTTACTAAAGATAAAAGTTCAAAAATAAAGTTTTGACAATATTAGTTCCCTGTAATTAATAATAAAAAGGCAGCCAAAAATTCTCATTCTCATGAATCGAAGAAAACTTTTGAGCTTTAAAAAGAGAATTCGCGATGAATACAGTGAAAAGTCAAGAATGCATCCCGCGCGAAAGCTTCGAAGAGCCTACAAAATAAATGCCCTCGGACCTAATCCCTTCCTTCCCCGCTGGAGAAAAAAAATCGAAACACCGAGTGAAATCTGGAAACGAGAGGACAGCAAGCGGAAGGGGAAGGAGGCGGCGGGGGAGGAGGGTGCAGCGAGGGTGGCTGCGCTCCTACGTCACGCGTATATGCGGCGGCGGTGCGGCGGCTCTGGCCTGGTTTCATTGAACTCGCGCGCAGCCGTCCTCCCCACCCGCGCGCGCACCCGCCGCCGTCGTCGGGGGGTGGAAAACCGGAGCTATGCATAGCCCGCGTCGCTGCTATATATAGCGCTCCCCGTTCTATAAATAGAATCCAACTACGGCGGCCGCCCGCCCCCCACCCGCTCGGCTCTCGCTGCAGCCCGCGGGCGCTTCGATGCTTCGGGGATCGCCCCTCGGCCGCCCCCGCGCTGCTTTTCGCATTTTTTTCCTTCTATCAGTGTGGCGCGCGCGACGCGGGCCCGGAGGGGAGGGGGGGAGAAGCGCGTCGCCGCGCAGCATCGCTCCGATGTTTTCCTTCGATGGCGGAGAGGACGCGCGGTTTGGCGAAGCTTCAGCCGAAGGCTCGTTACTTTTTCAAGCTCCTTGAATTTTTTATGATTCAAGGGACGGCGGGAGGGGGATATCAGGCGGAAAGAATGAAATGCCTGCGGGATGTGTGGTGCAAGTCAACACGTTGGAATGACACGCAAAAAATGGAAATTCACGCCGCTTTTACTGTTGTTGTTACGACTTTCTTGCGCGACTGCACGAGTTGTGGCGAAGTAAAAAATTGCATTGTAGAGTGGGACGCGTTCACAGTAGATTTCACGGGAAACAAGGGTACTCTTAAAAAAATATTTACTATTTTAGTCAGCGAACGTATTTATTTTACGTCATACGAAATGAGAATTGTACTTACTGCAAGAAAAAAGGGAAACAGATTAGAAACGATTGAGATAAGTTGAATCATCGACTGGAAGCGTGAGAGAGTAAGAAAAAAAATGACGATCCGCGGCGGGTCGGATTAACAGCGCGGAAGAATGAGCGTTTGAAAACACGGGCGGACGATAGATAATCCATATCCGGGCGGGCTCTCGCGCGCGCGAGAGAGCGAAAAAAGCTGAAGTTTCGCGCTCGGCGAGCCTCTCCGCCGACGGAGCTAAATATTCGTCTGACCGTAGCCAGGCTTTTTTCACTTTTTTCACTCTACTTTTCGACCGCGCCGCGCGGCGATTCGTCGCAATTTTCCGCCGAGCCTCTCTCTCTTTCTTTCTCTCGCTTCTCTCTCACTCGCTCTCCTCTGCTCTTCCTCCTCCCTCATTTTTTTTAGTCCACCGTTGCCTCTTTTCTCGTGGCGGTGCAACAGCAGCGGCGCGAGACTCTTTGTTCGCGTCCCTCGCGATGTTTTTCCGCGTTCGACCAGCATCTCTCCGGTCCTCCCTTTTTGGCTGTGCTTTCCAATTATTCAGCAGCTTTTACTCGATGTCAGTTAACCTCCGGCTGGGAATATTATGCGGCTTTGAATTTTAACAGCCGCCGGTATTTTTTACACGGCACCCGTTTAAATGAGCCATTTGCGGAATGAGGTTTTTGTCGCTGTTTAAGAAACGGGCTATTTTAGCGCTGATAATTCATAAGTGCCTCTTAATATAGCACTGAGAAATTTTTAAGTTTATTGATATTTAAATTAATTTTTATTAATTTAAAATAATTTTTTCTAGTAATCGGAATCACATTAATTTCTATAGTTATATCACAGTTTTACATTTGATATGCTGCTGTCTTCCTACTACTAGAAAGAATGGTGAAAACATTTGCTAAACCACTTTTCCCTAAGTATTTTTTACACCCGCTAACAAATTAACTTCCAACTTCATTATTACAAAACACTGCATTTCGGCGGCGTACCTCGTTACAGCTACTATTTCCCCTATTGTCGGAAAAAACTTTGCTTCGTTAACACGACAGTTACAGTAGAAACTTCGAAGCGAGCGACTCGTATAGATGCGGCGAGCATAGCAACGTAGCGGCGTAACCATGAAGCCTGATAATCCGGGGGTTCCCACACGGTGACTCGCTCCTGTCTCGGTTAAAATAATGTCAGGCGAGTTATATCGCCTCCATTCTGGGGAATAAAAGATTTAACGATTGAAAAACGCTGCGCCTTTACGAGCTCGCGCACAATTAATTCTGTCTTAAAGGCGCATGCACCGGACGTACACGGTCGCCGGATTATCTTTACGATAGGTCGCCGGTGCAATTTTGCAGAGCCTTGGTAACCGCTCTTTTTCGCCGTTGTTTGATGAATTTCAATTTAGGTTATATGGAAAAGTCAGGCGATGGATAGGTAGTACGCTTATAGCTACTAAAACGATTTTTTAGACGAAATATGTAGTTATTGCTGTGAGGTTTATAAGAATCGGAGGAGAGGGTGGCGCACTAATTTGCATTTTTTTTCCACATCAAAATTTAAGCGGCTTTCTCTTTTCATGATACAGTGGAAATTGAAAAAGTTAAAGCGATCTGAATCGCACTTAACTTAGTCATCATATTACTAAAAGCGCAACTCGGCACTTATTACGAAGTCAAAGTGCAGCAGATATCAGATATGCCTTTTTCAATTTCGAAGGCATTAAAGGAAATCATTAAATAACTTACTGGCAAGGAAATCGGCCGGTTGGTTAAAATTCTCATCTTGTAGCTATTTCCTTATACATAAGTCTAGTTAAAATAAAATTGAATGACAAGATATTAAAATTTTCGATAGTTTTGCGTAACTATATTGTAATAATGACGCACAACCCACTTAGAATTCATAAAAAAGTTGGACTGATATTCACCATCATTGAAAAAGAAAACGCCGCGGCTGTATCAGTAATCAAAAGCACAGCTCATTATCGGTTGTCGGTGAAATCCAGCGCGCGTCCCCCGCAGCTCCCCGACGTCATTGCGCGGCTCGCTTCTTTCCCGCTCGAGGCGCGGACTCCGCGTCACGCATTATGTATTGGCCGTCGCGCGCGCTTGAAATATCAATAATACACGATGTCGCCGTGACTTCCGTCTGGCTTGTTCTTTATCACGCGAAATTAAATTCTTTTCGGCGGATGGTTTTCAAGGGAAACTGTACGCGGACGACGATGAAAAATTGCTCGACAGTTTTGAGAATTCAAATGGTGCTGTTTTCCGCGATGGTACTGTGTTTTTTCGCGAGCTATACTTTGCGCAGGATGCGGGGAGAGCGAAAATAATGCTCGCTTGTCGCGCCGGCGATTTTAATATTAATGTATCGGTGTGGTATTTCTGGAACGGGAAAAGCGTTCCGCCAAAAACGCGCCCCGGGGCTACATTTCGGTGGCTCCTCTGCATTATCATTTTATCACCGAAATTCCTTTGCGAGAACGCAATTTTCGCTTATGTATTAATACGCCGGGCTTGCGCGCCTTAATTACGGATTATTAATGTTTGAGCAGCGCGTTAACTAAATTTAAACAAGCATATGCATATATTTGCAATAATTTTAATATAAATAACGCTAATAACACCCAGCCAGTGGATCCAAAAGAAGAAGTAATTTACAATCCTTAATAACCGCGGTAGCTCCCATCGAGCTCAACGGAATTACGGAAAAAACGCGGGGAAAAGCTCGAGCAATCGCTCTAATTAGAAATTCAGCCGACTTGGTCCGAGGCGTGCGCAAACACGCTCGAGGCCCCCGCGAGCACTTAAAATTTCGGTCGCAGACTTTCGAGGGTCGGGCGCGCCAACTTTCCCCGGGTCGCGCGAGAACTCCCCCCTCGCTTCCTTTTTCCCTCCGCCCCGGCACGCGCGCGATATTTTCGCGAGGCTCATCCCAGAGTGGCTCTTGGCCTCCTTTCGAACTTTCGGTTTCGCTTTCGATTCACCGGGGCGCGCCCCGCGCTCGCTCATAAGGGGGACGCGCGTGCGTGCACGCGTCGGCCGAAAAAGCTCCAGTTGGAAGGACGCCAGGAGCTTCCGTCGTTCCACACGACGCCGCGGGGATATGCGGCCGGGCCTGAATTAAGCAATAGCCGAAGCTGCCGCTGTGTGCTTTGGCTTTAATTTTGGTAACACGCTGGATTCATATACGTTTATTGCGATTTATACTATTTACGTGGTACGCGTGATTGCTTTTTTCAAGAGCGGTTTATTCATGAAATACTAATTTAAATTTTGCTCCCGAAATTGCTGGCGAATTAATTTGCCGCGGGAGAAGGATGCATTATTTTCTTTTTCAGCCGGGAAATTAATTAAAAATATGAAAATGCAGCGAAGTTTAGGAAAGTTACTATTAATAAAGGTGGAGGATACAGCAAATGCAAATTAAGGATATTAATAGAACTAGGATGTAGTTAAGATTCCAAATGATCGTTTGCAGAAGATAATTAGATGCAGGCGAGATGACGTTATAGACACGGATGCCAGGCTAAATTGGGTTAAAGTTTAGCCTCTCAAGTCACTTATACGTGCGGGTTAAGGAAATGCGTTCGTGGTACAATATTCCACGAACGAACGTAAGGCAAATCAAGTTATAAGTCTTAAAATAGAATGCCAGTGAAACACTGCATTTCGAGGCTCATAATGAAATTTGCTAGCTGACTAGAAAAGCATCAGCTTAAACCGGAGAAACTAAAAATATTGCTACTAATAAGTTCAATTATAATCAAGAAATTTTGCCGGCACGGAATAACTGATTTCATTTCTAATTCGTAGGGACGTACGACTACACATTGACTTGAACTACTGGACCGAGCGGGGGCTTATCACTGCTCGGGGTTGGAGAACCAATAGATCGGAAAACGCAACTAAAAGGATAAGCCCCCCATTTTGCAAAGTATCGAAACTCGTAAATAAACGGAAACAAAGCCTAGTTCGACAAATAATAAATCACCCGCCATCCGTGCCAATCCTCTTTTGTGCGTAATTCACAAAGCAAGCGAATCAAGTGTAATGCGAAAAAATTTCGCGTCGCTGAGTGCGCAAGCCCTCACCCGCTCACCCCCAAGTGCCGCGAGTCGCTTGGCTATCGCTCGCCATTCTGATGCAAATTAACCAGATTTACATTTCGCGTCGGTCGGGAATGCGTGGCTCGAGGCCTTCTTCCGGCTCTCCGAGCAGGTTACACGGCGATTTCATTACGCCTGCCGGATAATAAGGTAATTCATAATTTATTTGCGCCAGAACAGAATCAGCAATTATCTTTTATTATCCTCACCGCGCTTGTTTCGCGTTTTTTCTCCCGGAACTTGTCAAGTTTAATTCTCATTACAGTACGTACTTTGAAGAATCGTGTACTAGTGACTTTCGGCAAGTAGTGATGTAATGGCACTTCGCAAGTCGCGAATATCCGAACAAACTTCTGCGGTCGGATACCTGTAAATTTCAAGCGGAAAGAATGTAGTGAAGTAGAGGCGACGAGAGTCCGAACACAAGTAGGCGCGATAACTCGCAGTCCGCGTGCGTCCGAAAATTTCATTAGGACAAACTCGACCCGTGCGCGCGCAGCTGCAGCCGATAATTGGCCGCGTAACAGCCGATCGATTCGCGTTAAATTTAACTCGCAAGCGCAGCGGCGACAGATTTACTTTTTTTTCCCTTTGGGAAACAGTAGCCTCGGCTCTCGCTGTCGGTCCATTAACGACGCGTATCGGGTTAGGGTACACTGTGCACTGATTACCGCATCGGTTTGGCAGCGAGACGAAGACCCGCGCAACGCGCCGGTGTCGTTGTCTTTTCTCGTTAACAAAATTGTTATGGTTTGTAGGTGAAGACCGACCTTTCTCGAGGAGATGAGAAAAAAATAGAATAAATAAGGAAAGACCAAAATGGCCCGAAGGAATAAAGTCCGATTAAAATTCACTCTTGCATGTTATTTAGTTTTATCATAATTCCGCGATTTGGGGCATCTGCCTTCGCTTATCAATTCAGATTTGTCTATTTACGTTTGAATAGCTTACAGTACCTAATAAAAAAATGCTTGCGTATAAGTTATTTCTTGGAAATGAGTACTACAGTTGTAAATTGAGTCACCTCGAGAGAAACGCGCGTGGTAATGGAGGTTCAGCAAACAGACTCGACTCTTCTTCACTCGCTCACTGGGTTTTTATGCTTTCTTCGGATGTGCGAGGCAGCGCGAGTCTCTCGCCGATTCGTATGTAAGAGAAGTAAAAAAGAAAAACGAGGCGTTTCCCTCGCCTTTTTTTTCGGACAAAACACTGAATAATTCATGCCCGGACGAGCCCTAGGTCTATTTTCGGCGGCGCGAATCAAGCCCCGCGCACGCCTCTCCCGAGAGAAATTCGATTTCACGTGCCAGCGTCAGTGCGTTGATTGCTACGTACCGCCGAATTAAAGCACGATTTATCCCAAATTTATTTTCGCCCACTTTTTCCCCCCCGCCGTTTCTCTATAACGCGGGGTTTCACCCGACAAAACGCCAAATGCCTGTCATCAGAATTTTGTGCGGAAAAAAATTTTCAGTCCCGAGATAGATCTGACCCGAAGCGCAAAGTCCTTTAATCAAATCGTCCTATAGCTTCTGATTGACGACAGCTACACGTTCTAATAAAGCGCTCCATTTTTGTAAACAAAAAACGTTGCGTCATTCGAATGCAAATGTGCAATAGCAGAGGCCTAAGGCCGCAGGTTCTCGACATACAGTTAGCCCCGGTAAAAAGGAGCGCCTAATTTATCGCGAAATGTGTGGCGCGCGCGCTGGGATTAGTAGCTGCGAGGGGCGATAAAAAATTCGCACGGGCCACCGCTAATTTGAAACTTCTAATTTCGCCGAGTGATTGATTTCGCCTGCGGGAAATACGGGAGGCCAATCGTAGGTGGGCAGGGCGAGCAGGGCAGGGCTTCGCGCCACGGGATGTTCGCTTAGATTGGCTTGGATGCGGGCCAAATCTGTCGAGGCCCATTAAAATTAAATTACTCGCGAGCGCGCGCGCATATTCCCGAGTATGTAAATTCGTTGACTAAAACCCGGGCTCAACTTGGAAATTACGATCGATGAATCTTGAATTTGCCCGGGGGCTTTTGTCTCACTGCGGCCTAGCGACTTGCCATGCGTAAAAGTTAAAAAAGAATTAGCGATAAAGTTTGTGAGTCGTTTTCGGAAAATTAATGCAGAGATATAGCTTCTGTGATTTTCGATAAAGGATATTAGTCTGTGTGCGCCGTTTCATTTATAATTTATAGACCGGTGATTGAAATTCCTAGTTTATTTGTCGATGTTAAACACCGTTCGATTTCCTAGCAAACTGCGCATAATTCAACAGTAATTCATTAAGTTAACGATCAAGGATAATAAACATGCAAAATTACTCATTTAAATAAAATTATTCGAAACTAGAGTACAGCTTTGATAACTAGAAACTACATTTGAACAACCATGAATTTAAGTATTAAGACGAAAGAGTAATTTGTGTAAATTTTATGTGGTCATAAATTTACTACGTACCACCCGGGCTTTCTGTAAACTATAGTTTTTAACTTTATAAAAAGTTCACGTAAATCCAGTCCTTAAACGGAATATACCTGGTGTATGCAGTAAATACATCTTTTATAATTTAATGGTATAGGTAATATTTATTAAATATGTTATAAAAAAAACAATATTTTTGCTTTATTTAAAAAAGTGTAATTGGATCACGGTAGTTATCTGTGGATATTAAAAAGATTTGTGAAGAATAGAAACGTAAATAACAAAGCAGTTTCGTCTTGTAATTGAATTAAATTTTGATAAAGGCTATGTGAATACTTCATTTTATAAGTATAAATAAAGGATAGCAGTGAATTAGTTAAGTATATATAAAATCTCTAGTACTCTTAAAATTTTATAGAATCGTAACTTTTTAAAATATATTTCAATAAAAACCGAGATACGCATCAATCGCTCAAAAAAAAGAACAATTTTCCCTTTAAAGAAGAAGCCTCACAGCGCAAAACAATCGAGCTTAATCGTAAAATCCGCGTACCCCCCGCCGAGGGAGCTCGACGGAGAGAAGCGTGCGGGATCTGCAAAGCGCGGCGCACTTGCGTATACATGCAGCGGGTCGTTCTCGTTGCACGCGCAAAGGCGGCGGCGGTGGTGAGGGCGGGCGAGCGGTCGAGGGGGCAATGCGGTGCGGCGGCGCTCGGAGAGCCCGAATTTTCGATAATGCCGCGCAACACGTGGCATGCGTGCGCGAGCTCGGGCAACTTTTCGAATTTGCGTGCGCCCGCGCGATTCCAGGTCGACGCTGCCTGCTCCGCCTTTTTTTTCCGGCGCCCGCGAGCTGGCCGTTGGCTTATTAGAGGCCCTAGCGATGAGCCTGTATCACGGTTACTTGATGGTTAGCGGGGGCAGTTTTCTACTCACAATCGTGAAATAGCATACCGCGCTTTATACTTTCCATTTGAACTTTTTTTTAAAGTTTAAAATGTATTTGGATCATTTTTAAAAAGATAAAAATTTCTCTTGCTCGTGGTGCTTATTATGTCTTTATTCTATAGAATGTCTTTATATATAAAATGTAATTTATATTTTTCATTAACTTTTAAGAACACCTCTCGATGAACTAAATCATTTTTATTTTCCATAATATAAAGAACTTCGTAATAATAATTAAATGAATAAAAAAAATGCACCATGTAATTATCGTAACAGTATATGTAATTTATGCACAGAGAAAAGCTATAGATGCAAGAGATAAAAAAAGCGCTATTCAATTTTATTATTGAAAAAATTCTACTGCGGAAAAAAGTGTAAACGAGTGAACAATGAAAACTCACACATCACACAATGGTATGCTAGCTATCACCGATAATTGACTCAATCATTTCTCAACTCTGCTTTTCTTCGTCCTCGTTTAACAATGTTATAGGTACAAAAAAAGCACGAAAGATCGTAAATTCCCCGAAATTAAATTTCTGATTAGGAAATAGTCTCTATAGTAGGTACTTTTAAGAGTCTGTTAATTTTACGAGCTAGAGTTTCAGTTTATGACGATGATATCGATTTTCAATGATATGACGTATATATCTTGCGTAATAAAAATGTTGATGAGAGAAAATTAATACTCAAATATGTATTACATCTAAAGATAATTCAACTTAATTTATAAGTATTAGCTATAAAGGATGGCAAATAAATTAAAAATTTCTTGTTGATGCATTAATGAAAAATAACTGACAGGTATTTAAAGAAAAGAAAAACAAGGTACTTTTAATAAATTGGGAGATAAGAAAAGTTAGCATTCTTCGTATGCGTGCGGGCTTAATTTTCGACTAAGAAAATTAACTCGAGCGCGTTTTTCGCGTACTTTGCCCCCGGCGACGGCGGTAAACTTTGGTCGCGGATACCCTGGATAAGAGCTTGATGAACTATAAAAGTTCCGAATGTCGGGCGGCGCTTTACGCCTCGACGCTCATCGGTTGAAAGCGCGCCAGCTCACCTAGACGCCCGTTTCGGACCTTCCTCCCCCTCCCCGCTCGGACTGCTCTTTGTCGCGCGCGACAGCTCGCGCGCTAATCGAGCGTGCGCAGAACCGTCGGCGGACAAAAAACCGCGACTACCGGCGACCGCCTGTTTCGGAGAACTTTATTCGAAGGGAACTTTTTCAAACGTTACTATGTAAGTACGATGGTAGTTCCTTTCTTATAACTTTTTTTACTTTCCTAAAATAAAAAAAAATAAGTTTCTTATTTTCCTAAATAAAAAAATCAGTTACTGTAATTTAACGTGATACTATAAAAAGTCCGTTTTAAAAATAGTTTAACATAAGTACAATTCAGCAACCACCGCAAATATCCCGTTTATCGAATCGCTCAAAATGACGGGTTTCCACCTGCCCGCAAAATTGGTCGTCTGTCGGACGTCTCCGAAAATAACCGCGCGTGTCCCATAATCAGCCCCATCGAAATCTATGTTCAGAGCGAAAAATAAAAGAGAAATTCCGGTAGAGGCGATGATAATCCATCGATTTATCGGCTCCATCGGCGACGCGGGCTATACGAGGGCACCCACGTGCGCGCGCCAACGTCACCGGCTCTCGACGCGTCGCGTGCCGATCGACCTACCCTCGCACCCCAGTGTCCGAAAATGGAGGAGCTCGTTACACGCCACGAACGAAAGAGGATGATGAGGGCGTTCTCCGGGCGTGACGTCACCGCGGGATCGACCATCGCGTCCGAGACGTCGATGCGAACTTTTCGCCGGGTGTACCTCAGACTGCGGGGCGACGTTGCTTTCGAGAAACGGCCCGTCGTCGTACGAAAAGTAGATTCCTTCCGGCAGGGGACTGATGTTGTAGTCAAAACTTGATCTTACGTATCTTTAATGCACTACTGTTTAGCGCATGTTACTGTGCCCTCATCACGCGATTTAATTGAAGGCAATAAATAAAAATAAATTATAACGTACCCCGAAAAATAAGTAGTGTACATAATTGGGCTGGCTCCCGCGTACAGTGAGGATTGCCGCGGCGAACGGCGTGATTAAAGGTCCAAAGGCAGTGCAGCAAGATGTAGAGCGAACGACGGGGAAAAAAGGAAAATAAAGGTGAAAGTGAAATCTCGTCAAAACGACACCCCTGCCTTTGATCTTCACTGGTTGCATACGAGAAAGGTTACGTACATAGCCGTGTAGTCGTGAGCTTACGGACGAGCGTCGAGTTGACCGGTTTTCAAAATTTTATCTCAAAGTGATTACTTTTATAAAGTACACGTACGTTTACTTACAAGTCATCATAACCTACATTCTTGTCACTGCCGTACTATCCGCAGGGCACTGCAGGTTGAGCGACCGTCGTTTGTTTTCATTACGAGAAAAAGCAATTCAAAACACTTTTACCCCGTACATTCGTGCTTAGAGACTTCTTAAATACCTCTTTAATCAACATTGCGAACTCGGAAAAAGGTGAAAATTGAAGGATAGAAATGTCTCACGGTGGTTTTCCGTTCTCAAAGTTGTTAATGCAAATGTTCCGGCAGTTATGCAAGCCTACCTCCGCGAAGATAGTGAGGTACGCGTCGCGCCATCCGATATTTCGTCAATACTTTTTGCTGTGGCCTGGTCGCTTTTACCATCGACTCGAAGAAGGCGTCACATTACTCATGAATTCCAAAGTCGTAATTCGCGGACTACCGAAGCACACATCGATCAAAGACGAAGAAGCCATCCAGATTGGCTCACAGCTGATGATAGAGGTTAGAAAGCCACGCTTTCACTGTTAAAAACCAAGCTTTACCGATGTAACTCCAAGTGTATATTTAAATGCAAATACAATGGTGGTAATTTTCTAAACTTGTAGATAGTACTTTTCGGACTACTGGTGCTGGCGATGACAGTCGAGGCGATACGCGGCCAGATGAAGTCGCATGCGGAGGACGCGGAGTACTTCGCGGAGTTGGAGCAACTCGAGAAGCGCCGACTGGAGGCGAAACGGCACGTCGAGGCCACCCAGGCCGAGGCGAAAAAGCTGCGCGAGGTCATCGCGAATCTCCAGAAGGAGCTCGGCGAGGTGGTCCGCTGAAACCGCACCAACTTCCCGGCGCCCGGGAGAGCCTCCCTCGCGCCGTCGCTCCAGACTCGCGCGCAGATTGACTAATTTATACGGAGGGACGGCGCGCCGGGGGAGTACTATGCAAGATTTAGCCGGGGCGCCCTTTCCGGAGGAGCCCGCAGAAATAATTCAGCGGCGCTCCGGCGAGCTGACCGGTGCGGCGGACGGATTTGCTCAGGTGCGATTTGATCTTAGCGAGCGTATTGTTACAGTGTCCGGGATAATCAGGTGGAGGTGGTGTAATGATTGGCCTGCATGTTTTATCGCTCGAGACTCTTGTAACGGTATTGCTGATGAATTCTTTATATCAGAATTTTCTATTGCAATTGTATTCTTCTAAGATTATTTATGTTTATTATTAATCGAGCGCTTTCAACGTTTTGTTTACTTACGTACGCAATGGTGGAAATAATAATTTCTGAGATAAAGAATTTATATAATATAATTCGTTTTTAATACGATTTTTTTCATTAAGTATGTCCGCTAACATAAGTAAATGTAAATTTAATTAAAATCACGCATTTCCGAAAAATGACGGCGAACCACAGAGGCAATCCCGAAGACGGGTGGCCGCATTCCCTTCCCTCCGGCTAAATTTCCGGACTCCTCGAAGGACGAGAATAGGTATAAGCGACGTTAGGAGCAACGCGAGCGGACAACAAAGGAGACGCCGCAAAGGGAATGGGGCAGTGCGCCGAGCGAACTTCGCGAAGCGCCCCGAGGTTCGCCCGCGACAAACCGCATCCTAATCGAAGCCGATGGACCTGCCCGGGCCCCATATTATCCGAGTGCGCCGCGCGAGAAAGGAGCGCGCCCATTGTTTCCCGCTGCGGTCGCTTGCAACCCTTACCCTCCTTTCCAATGGCCAAAGTAAATTTGCCAGTGTTGCGGCCTTTCGGACTTGGCCACGGATACGAGCCCCCGTTGCACCTGTAACGCCCATTCAAATCGCTTTGATTATTGCGAATTTGCTGTGTACCGACTTCGATTTGCTTTGGGGCGCATTGTTATTTCGGATTTTTTTATATTTGTCCAACAAACTTTTTTGTCTAAGATGTGTTATTAGGAATTATTTTCACTACAAAATAATTAATTCATATCTACTTAAAGTCGTACGCATTATTTCAAATAGATTTCCGCAGGAATTCCGTTAAGCCGGGAATAATTCATATTTATTTAGTACAATTGAATACCGAGCATCATCGCCGAGCGAAAATATTTGGCTAATTGAATCTCGAGCTCGTTTTCGCGAGTGCCCTCGTGTCCACGGCTAATCGAACAAAAAACGTAGCAGTGGCGCAACTTCCCCGAGGCCAAGGCGGCAGAAGTAGCTCTCGAGGAGTGGGCGCGCAGCGAGATCCGCATCGCGGTGCTCTCGAGCGCCTCGATCGCGGCGACGTCGAGTTGAAAGGCAAAAAAAAGAGGCAACGCCGCGCAGCTCGGTGTCGAGTGGCGCGGAGACCCTCGAGATGAAAGGAGCCGCGCTGCCTCGATACCGCAAAACCCGGTAATTAGGCTCTCGCCGAGAGGCGACCCGCGAATTTCTCCGTTGATTTATGCGGGTGGTCCCCTCGCGATACGGGTCTCGTCGCGCTCCCACGACCGTTAAATTGTCACGGAATTTTATTTTTGGACACGGAGGCCGTCGCTCGAGACGATAGCTCGGGTATTGTTGCCGGGAGTCTTTGTTCGGGGGATTCGCGTGGTGGACAAGTTGCTTTTAGGCGGTGGTTAGGAAATAATGGCCAGGGTTTTAAATTCGCGAATGACATATTTTCTGGGGAGAAGTATTATTTTAAGATTCGCTGTTCTTGCAAACTGAAAAGTGAACGTATACAAAGTAGTTGTATTTGAATTTTATGTTTCAATTTGTCGAGTAATGTATATTCTAGATATTTTAATCGAGTCTTACTTTAACATATTTATTTTATAAAATGTCAGTGGAAACGTTTAGTTGCAAACAATTTTATTGTGCTATTCTGAAATTAAACAAAATAGAAAGAAGAAAAATATGTCATTCTGTCAATTTTATGAATTGCTGTTATCCCAGCTTAAACAAATTGATACACAAAAAAAAGTTCGTACACTCAATTTTCAATTTGATTTCGAAAGGTACAAAAAATTTCATTTCCGAAGCTCTTTCTCATAACGTCTCGGCGTCGCAGCCGCGCACATAAGGCGCCTGGACATTTCTTGTTCCGAGACCTAAAGAATCTTTTGCTAACACCGCACCTTTTTTCCTCAATGACAAATCAAGATCCGAAGAAAATTGCATACGCGATATTGGCGGAGATTTCGTTCTGTTTTTTTTTAAATAGCAACTTAATTTCTAGTGAAATACTTTGCTAACAAACATTTTATAAGTCTCAGGTAATTTAGAAAGTAATGCATTTACTTTCAAAAGTATGCCTCTTGAAACTGCTGCATTTAATTCAACAAATAAGAAAGTTTAATTAAATAATGTACATGTCAAAGGTTCAATTGAATTTAAAATCGAGCCGATGAGAGACCTATACAAGCGCCAGTCAAGCAATCTCAAAGTCGGCGCCTCGGCACCTCTCGATTCCCTTTCGCGCACAAAGCAATCCGAGCCAGCTAACGTCCCGCAAAGTAGCTCGTCAAAGAACTTCCCGGGCGGAGCGAAGTTGCAGCTTCGTCGGCCGTCCGATAAATAAGAGTCCCGGGGCATTAACGAGGCGAGCCCCACTGTCGTCGGCCGCCGCCTGGAGAAAAAGAGAGGCTGCGGTCTGGCGTCTCGAGACCATCGACGGGAAAACTCGGGCCTGCTAATGGACCGGTAATTGGCGCGCGCGAGTCCGGGCTTTTTAGCGCGCGTGCTCATTGTACCCGCTTAATCGTTGCGAGGCGCTTTTCCGCTCTTTCTTTCTGGTAGCCTCGATTTTTCCGCCACTTCGGGAGGAAACGATGGCTCGGTGGATGCCTCTCGCCGCGAGGACGACGCGATGCTTTTATTCCCGTGCGCTCTTTAAGAGAGTCTCGCTGTTTAATAAATTTAAAATGTAAAATTTTTTTTGGCGTGTACGCTTTTTTCGTTTAATGACGCAAAAATGTCCAGTTCATTTATTTTGCAATGCATATAACGTTAATTAGCAGAGGCTTGTGACGCACGTCTGACCCACGCTCCCCTTTACTACTTAAAAAAAGAAGCAGACCCTACCTCAAAGTGGCCAAAAAGGCAGGCGAGAAAATCAGTGTTAAAGTTCTTCCGATCCTATTTTGAATCTTCACAGCGTAACGCCTCATCACCCAGGGAGTTTATTATATTTTCATCTACGTCACTGGCAAGCCATATTCTCCAGCCGTGGGTACGTTCAAGCTCGCGTCGATGCATCTCTCGATAAAATCGATAACTCTACAGCCTCTGCTTTACGACGCGTTTACGAGGCGGAAAGTAGCGGCTGCGATGATGCGATTGGACGCGCCTGAGGTTGCCAATTTCGTCTCCGAGCGTCTTCCCACCAGAATCAAGCTCTCTTCTTTTTTGGCAGTGCGATTAATAGGCCGTGATTAGGTATAAAGGTGATTTTTACGATGCAAGCGGGTTGGGAGTGGAATTTAATCGAATGCACTTCAGCCGAAAAGCTCGCGTTTACTGAGAAAAAAAAATTGGCATGCGACGAAGACGATAACGTGCTATTGATTGGGAGTGGCTCGTGTCTTAAAGCGAAAACATCTATCGGAATTCGAGGAATCGAGTGCTGTTCGTAAGTTATGAATTTCCGATCTGTTGAAGAAATTTGTAATTGTTGGCCATCAATACCATTGCAGTAAAAAAGTTTTATATATAAAACTTATTTACTCCAATTATATTGATGAGAGGACCGTGAAGTGGAAATATTATCTTATAAGATAATATTTCGCGGATGCGGCCCTCTCATCCGTGGCCAGAAGGAAATAAAACAGCGGCGAAGAAGTATTGGATAATGAAGACAATCGAGAAACTTATTTTTTAAAACTTTTAATATCCAATGATATCGGATTCAAACCACTCGACAGTCTCTTTTAATAGTCGAGCCGAGCGACGAGCCTTTAATTACGCAAAACAGCGGAGCATCGCAATTTTAACGAGCGACACCTGCCAAACTTTTTCCCCCTCGGGCGCATTGTCGCTTCCCGTCGAAGCGGCGCACTTTAAACCTCCGCTCGAGCGTAAATAAAACTCGGAGCGCA
>JAXIUT010009988.1:0-24991 GCA_035586675.1 Eurytoma californica
TTTCTAGTTATTTTCCTTCAGCTAGTTCTTTTCCAAGAGCTTAGTTATTTTCCTTCACTATGTTATGTATATCTATATAACTTGCTTCGAGGCGCTACCGCAACTCTTGATTACTCGAAACACGTTATTAATTATATTATTAATTCTGCATATGGTTCTCAGAAAAAAAGACATAAGTTTATTTTTTACCTTTTTTAGAAAATGCAGTTTTATCGCTTACACCGATTCCATACCGATTTAAGATTGAAATATGTACACTAAAGTACATTAGACTGATAACATAATGAAACACTAAATCTTTAATTTTATGGCAAGGCAGAATAGAATGGCTTCATTTTGTAACTAACAATTTAACAAATATCGCGGGTCGAAATTTTTTTTTATAACATGAATATAGAATAAACACAAAGCATTTGAAGGAAAAGTTAGAAAATAAAAGACAATTTTAAACGGGATACTTACACTTTTCAAATTACAAATACTAACAAACACTTTCAAATATATTGCAATTTATTCGAAAAATGCTTTAAAGATTGTTAAAGTTTTTAAAGTTTGCGATTTAGATGAATCTTAAAAAATTAAGCATTTAAAAGAAATTACAAAACCCATTTTTTTAAAAAAATTCTTCAAACAATCTAAAAGCTCTTTCAGCTCGATAAAATCAATTTTTGCAACAATTTTGGACTTGATTGGTTTTTATGGAAACTAGCTTTTTTCATTTTTTTCATCAAAGTGAAATTAACTTATTGATATCACTAAAAATTTAAAATTACCTACTACTTTCGACATTCATTGAAAATTGGTTCAACCATTAAATTGTAATAAACTTAATTTAAAAAAAAATGTCGTACGTTGCTTTTCCTGGAAACCACAAATATTTATTTATATCTTATACAAACCGTAAATTGTGTGCACATTCTGAAAAAATAATATAAAAGTTTAGTACAACACGAAAGTTTATTGTCGATGATATTCTCAAATTTACTAGATTTTGGAATATCTACAATATTCTTTTAATTTTATTATAACTAGGAATCTTAGAAATTTTTAAAAAATGTATAATTAATTTTAAACATTTTTGAAAGAATTTGCAAAGAGTAAAATGAAAAATTAAATACGTTAAATATTTTAAATATATAAGTAACAGTTATTGACATAAAATATTGTACTAATTTTCAAACATACTACGAACTTTGCTAATTAATTTATTTTTGCAGGAACAATGGACCTACCCGCCGTTCAGTGCCCATATGGACGAGAAAGGAAATATTTATGCTCGCGGAAGCCAGGACATGAAATGCGTTGGTATCCAATACTTGGAGGCCATACGCCGTCTGAAATTAAACGGGCAACGATTGAAAAGGACCGTGCACATTTCGTTTGTACCTGAAGAGGAAATTGGCGGTGTATTGGGAATGAAGGAATTCGTCGAAACCAATGATTTTAAAGCGCTGAATATTGGTTTTGCGCTGGACGAAGGAGTCGCTAATCCTACGAATAACTATTACATGTTTTATGGAGAAAGATCAATTTGGCATGTACACGTACACTGTCCTGGAAATGCAGGTCACGGTTCAATGCTGCTAGACAATACACCTGGAGAAAAGTTAAGAATTATCATCAACAAATTTATGGACTTCAGAGCCAAACAAAAAGCTCGACTTGCTGATCCTAAATTAAATTTGGGAAATGTTACCACAGTCAACCTAACCAAAATCAGCGTACGTATATACCATTAGATATTTTTATTTAGATTAATCATTTATTTTAAATAGTAATAGCATAATAATACATACAATTGAAAGATAGATTACAATTCTGAATCACATACTCATTTTACTAATATCTTTCCTTTTTCTTTTTTAAATTCAGAATGATTTAAATGTGAATATTAGTGGAGAGTGTCAACCCTCAGGGTCATTGACTTATACAAAACTCTGGAAATTGTTTTTGATCTTATAAGGCTTTATTTATCAGATACAGCTTGATTGTTAACTTTGCCAGGATACCTGTATATGGTATTTTTGGCATTGTGTATATGAACAATACTAATGTTTTTAGTCGTGTATATTAAGTAAAAGCTCATCAGATCGAATCAGGAGTTTCAAATCGGGAACCCGGAGAGTTGACACTCCTAGTCAGTGTTAAAAATTGTAAAACTAAAAAAAGGAAAGAATTTATTAAAATGATTATATTATTTAAGTTATGATGGCAAAAATGTTTAATGTGCTATCTTATTTTTATATTTACATGTCTGATAATTAAGGATTCTAATAATTTGTAAGTATCTAACTGTCACAGTAGAAATATTTGTTATAAGTAGTATAAAAATAAACGAGCAATTTATAATATGTAGGTTTTAACATTTTTCTTTTTACAGGGTGGAGTACAAGCTAATGTCATTCCTAACAATATTACTGTAACTTTTGACTGTCGTCTGGATCCAGAAGTTAAGCATGAAGAATTTGAAGCTATGCTGAAAGAATGGTGTAAAGAAGCTGGTGAAGGAGTACACTTTACTTTTGGAGAAAAAAATCCTTTCGTTGAAAATACTAAACTTGATGACAGTAATCCTTTCTGGGTAGCGTTTAAAAAATCTTGTGATCGTCAGAATATTAATCTAGAAATGGGTATTTTCCCTGGAGGGACTGACAGTCGCTACATAAGAAATGTAAGCTCTAAGAAATGTAATATTTTTAAGGAGATGTTAAATTAATTCTATACATTGTTTTATCAAAATTATCATTTTTTTATTTCATTCAATTAAGTTTTTTTCTTTTTTAAGAAAAAATTTATATTTTACGAAATACGATTCTGTAATATTATACTTTATAGTATATTTTCTTGAAATATTTTATGAAAAATGACAAAACCGAAAATATCAATAAGTAAAAGTATTAGTAAGACAAAAAGAATTGATTTAACATCTTTATTATGAAAGTTGATAAAATTATTATTTTTATGTACAAACCCAAAAATGAATGTTTGTTTTTGTTTTTAACAAAAGAGAAATTTTTATTTTGACAATGTAATCTAGTAATCAACAAAATTTGAGTTTTTTAAAACAACCAGTCCAATTAGATTCAGTAATATTTTTCAATTAATTTGGTTTATTAGTTTTTAAATATTTTGCTTTTTCTGCTATCTCTAATATATAATGAGAAAGTGAAAATTTATGAAAATTCGTTTATAACGTTTATTTCCAATACATAATGAGAAAGTGAAAATTTATGAAAATTCGTTTATAAAATTTATTTTTTAACAGTTTTCTAATAGTCATTATATTTTTCAGCTTGGAATCCCAGCAATTGGATTTTCACCAATGAATAATACAAAAATTTTACTCCATGATCACAATGAATATCTTAACAAAGATATATTTCTTAATGGAATTAAAATTTACATGGATATTATTCCGTCAGTAGCAAATGTGTAAATTTTACATTACCATCTTTATAGTATTTTGATAGTTTCAACGATGACTATAGTGTAAAAGAAAGCATTATCTATTTTTATAACGAATTAAGGAGAAGAAACTAAACAGCATTTAACTAAGAATGAATAATTATTCAAGTATTGAAGATAAGGCTATGAAGAAGGCTAAAAATTGCAATAATAATTTACCGCAAGGAAATCAACAAAGAATTAGCAATTCAAGAGTTATTTTACAAGTGAAAATATAAAATTGTGATATTTATACTAACAAATAATTTGTGGTGCAGGAGAAGAGTTATATTTACAAATGTTTCTATATCGTCAAGTGCATTTATGTGCTAAGAAGAGATTTTTATTTTTATAAAATTTTATAATATGGTTGTGAAAACAATGTAATATATTGTTCCACGTCTTCTGTTACGGTTGACAAAGTGTTGTTGTTTGTTCTGTTGTCAACTTTACAAAGATGAATCATGAAGTGCCAAAAAGTGAGAAGTGCCAAATGTTTGTTAAATAATACAGTGTTGAAGATATATTGTTAATTACTAGTGCAAGAGCCAGTACAAATTGAATATTGTGGTATAACAGAATATTATAATATATTATGTTCAAAATGTTTATAGAATGCATTTACGAAGTCTCGTAGAGATGAAAAAAATGTTTGTTATTACGAGATTGTGAATTGAATAGATACATGTTTATAAAGAAAATATAAGCAATGAAAATGAAAAACGAGTGCAGTTTCCCCTTAAGCCCACCGAAGTCGTCTGCAGCAGAGAGGCAGGATACCGTAAGATTACAGATTGATCACGGACGCAAACAGTAATCAATCGAGAAAATTGGCGCGAGTATGCATCGTGTGTTCGACGTATATCTCCCGACTTTTTCTCCTCGTCTGCTCGTCGCCGCACGTGGCCCGTCGGAGTGCGCGCGCGCCTTCCCGCCATTGCGCCCCGCGAGAGTAGGAACGGCGACGGGGGAGAGAGAGCGCGGCTGCGCGCCGCGGTCCATTCAAACGGGCGGACAGCCCCCCCGCTCGTCCCCCGCGGCCGCCGCGCAATGGACTCGCCCGGCACGGCGCTCGCCTCCTACTCCCGCACCCAGACTCGAATCTCGCGCGCGGATCCGCGCCAACTTGCTGGAGTTACGCGGCCGCATCGACTCGGAAAAATCCCCGCTCAATTTTCCCCGTCTTTCCCGATCAAAAGAAATGCGCGATCGCGAGAAAAGCGCGTAAATCCGTCGTACTCGCAGCGCTTGGACTCGTCCGCTCGGGGCGCCCCGGTGGGGGAAGTTGAATGCACTCGCCTCGCGGTTCGCGCCTGCACGCAACAATGCCTACCGGGGTGTACCGGGCGATCGGGAAATTCGCGGGGCCGTTGAGAAATCCGGCCCGGGGCCGCATTCGGAAAAATCCGGAGGTAAACAAGGCCTCGGAGCGGCGGGCGGCGGCGGGCGGAGCGGAGGGGGGACGGACGAATGGGAGCGGCGGCCGGGCGCCACGTGACCGGGCTCGGCCAATGGGCGCGCGGGGATTTGAAATCGGTGCGTGGGCTTTGTTCGGGCGGGCGCCGCGAGTGTCGTCGGTCTCGGCGGCGTTTTCAGTTGGCGGCTCTGTGTGTCGGTGGTCGCTGCGCGCGCGCTCTCTCTGTCGTCCCCGTGGCCGCTCACCGCGCCAGCCGCGCTCACCTCGTTGTGTGTACACCGCGCGCCTTTTCCCCTCTTCTCGCGCGCGCCTCTCCTCCGTCTCGCTCGCTCGGCGGTGGGCTTTTTTTCGCGCGCGGAGAGAGAGAGGTGTAGCAAACCCGGACGGACGACACCAAGTGCGCCGGGAGGAGTGCATGCTGCGGAAGGCGAGCACAGCGTCCTGCAGCCGGAGGACCGGCCCCGACCAGTCGACGTTTATGTGCGGAGGCGGCGACGACGACCTGGCCACTCACGCGGATCGTCTCGTGCACGGTAGGTCCCTTTAGAGCGACGCGAGCTCTGTGTTTATTGTAAAAGTCCCGCCGGCGCCAGTCCCTCGTCGCGCACCTACCACCGCGTGCGCTCCGAGCATTGTTTATTATTGTCGGCGTCGCTCGCGCGCTCTTATCGACGTGTCGTCGTCTACCCTCTCTTCCTCTCCCTCCCTACCCGGTCACCACGGCCCCCCGTGTGAGTACGCGTATACACACCGCAAGACGCGCGGCGTTTCGCATTTTCCTCGGAACGAGGCTGTGCAGCCAAGTCGCGCTCCGCGGATTTTAGGCGGGAACCTCGAGGCTCTCCGGAGGAGTGCGTGCCCGTGTGTGCGAATACGTACGCGCGCGCGCGCTCCGGCGCCATGAAAATAAACAGAGGGTTTGTTTGTGTGTGCGCGTCGAGGGGCCGGCCCCTCGCCAACTCTCTCTTCTCTCTTTCTGCTCTTTCGCGAGTCTCGTTCGCGGCCAACCGAAAATGCCGGAGTCGCAAATCCTGACCGCCCTCCTACCGGACTATTTCGAATTCAAATTTCGATCCTCGCGAGAGTGCGTAACCGCCCGTCGCCGAGTCCGTCGATTCGGCGAACATTCGATCGGAACGAGCCGTACGGCTAATTAATTGAGCTAATTCGTATGGGGGATCGATATGACCCGGCGAAATTCGCGCGGGTGAATACTGGGAAATTGCGAGTGCGCCAGTCTTTTCGCTGATACGAGCGTCGCCGTTTTGTTTATTATTGGGAAGGCCGCTCGGTTCGCGCCCGCGCACTAGCGAACCTTCGGTCGATTACCCTTCGTCGTCGCGGTGCCTCCGTCTTCCTCTCCCTCGGCTCCGCGCGTTTGTTCGCTTTCCGACGGTAAATTTGTACGCACATCCGTGCGCCCGCATTTTTTGTTTTCCGTTGATTACTTTTTTTTTTTTTTTTTTTCTCGATTTCATTGCCGCGGGCCTGCATCCCGTTGGTGTCGCGCGCCTAGTTACTTCGCCGGGGAGTGTACATATATAGCGGCGACGTCGGGCGATCGATTCCCGAGCGGGGCAGAACGAAACGAGACAATTCAATAATTCATCGCGCGGCGACCGTCTCGACAGTGCAATTGTCGAGTGCGCACTTTCGTTCGTTGCCCCGCGGCGATCCTTCTTTATTTTTCGAAATATTTGAATGACGCGAGGAAAAAAATCCGAGTGAACATTTATGTATTTTGGAAATCGACTCAACGCCGCACCCTTCCGCGGAAAATTTGGTCGAAGTAAAAAAAAAGAGAGAAATTTCGAGGAAGAAGTCGAAAAAAATGGGGGCCACAAAGCTTAGCCGTCCGTGACGAAAACGAGCGGGACGGGAGGGGCGGTCTAGAACGAGGGGGGGAGAGTGAGGGGCTCGAGTTGCCGTTCCGTGTTTGTGAGCCCCTTTGGGCCGGGTCCGTCTGCGCGCTCCGTCCGTCTCTCTCGCACTCGCTCGGACGCTCGGCGGAGGCGGCAAAAGTTTTGACCGTGGGAACCTTCTGGGAACTCTAGCCCCTTGCCATATGCCCCGGCGGATCCGCTCGGCTCGCCTCGCAGGAAACACTCGGCTTGCTCTCCTCTCCGCCCGAGAATGGAAAATTCGGCGCAGGGTCGCTCGCTCAGTGCATTGTTGACCGTAGGCGATAATAAATTATACCCGTGGCAGTGGGAAGTGTGGCGCCCCGAGGTTTTACAGTGCCCCGGGGGTTGTGCGGGCGTGCAATACCGGCTCCTTAATCCCCGTGAGCGAGGAAATTACAGTACGTGCGGGCTCAACTGCCATTCGGCCATCCCCAATAAAATTTTCCAAAGGGACTAAGACGACTTTGCGTTACCTGCCTGCTATTATTACTGCGCTCGGTTCGACACCCTCCGCTGGGTTGCTAATTACCGAAGGGCTAATCTTCACCTTACAAATCCATCGTAAATGTAAAAAAAAATAATTAAATGCCGAACGGTACATTTCAAATTTGAATGCAACTTTACTTTTCTACAGCGTAGGTATATATTGAAAGAAAATGTTAAAATTTTTTATAAATTTGTTTAAGATTATTATCTTTAAAACATGAAGAAAAATAGTATAGTAAAGGAGATCTGGGCTAGTATTAACATTTGATCTAAAAGCAGCTCTGTTTTTTAGTCTAATTACTATTTTAATATACAAACTGCTGTATATTAAAATATATCAGAGTAATCAACATTATTAAAGATATTATTATTAAACACGTAAAATCAGCCGTATATGGGGACTTTTCGAATGGATAGAAATTAAATGTTAATACTTACCTGTGTTACTCTTAGCTCCGATCTCCGAATTTTTGTTTTTTTTCTTTTATCGTAAAAAAATTATCAGTTTTGCAAATAAATTTTCTTATAAAAGTAGTAATTATCTTGTCATAAATTATTGTAACTTCCATAAATAAATCGAAGAATATCCTCAACTACTTAAAGTGTATATTAAACTGTCCAATGATTACTACAATTTCTGTTAAATTTTACCACCATATCCATTAAATTTTACTATATTTACAAAAATTTTACAAGTAACTGGCAAATTTTAGGCGAGCTTTATTCCGTGAAAATATTGCCCTGCTACAAAAATTTGTGAACACTTTTCGTCTCTTACTTTCCTCAAACAGCTAAAATAATTTCAAGTTTTGCATTTTATCAAAAGCGCGTCTTAATTTCACTTACTTCAGTCAGCTTTGACGCTGAGCAATTAAGAAAACGGCACGAGGTTAGTCAAATAATCCGCCGCGGTGCTCAAGAGTAAAAAAGAAAAGCCCCGAAGAGGAAGTAAGTGAAACTCGTCGAAATCGTCTCAGGGGGTCCTCGAGACGCTGCCGGTCTTTTCCGGTCGCCGTCCTGGGCGCTCGCGTCGTCGTCGTCGTCTCGCGGGCTCGCTCTTTCAAGGGCACGGTCGCGGAACTGCGCCTACCTCCCTCCCCCCGGGCGCGTATGCATGCGAGCGCGCCGCGACAACCCCCGTCGTCGCGGCGGCGCTTTTTGTCCGAGCGACTTTGCAAGCTCTCCGTTTCCACTCGCCACCTTTCAGCGGCGGTTCCGCGAAGGAAAAAAGAGTCGCCAGCCTCCGCGGATCGCGTTCTTTTCTTTTTCGGAGTTTGACGAGTTGACAGTATACGATTGTGGCTTAGAATTTCATGAGGCATTACTTTTGACATTAGTCATTCGTTAGATTAATTCACTCGAATGCGCCTGATACACTTACAAGTATAATATAATATAAAATATTAAAATGACATGACCACCAAAAATCTCGAGCTTCGTTCTCGAGGTCATAAATTCGTGCAGTAAATGAATAAATAAATTCGATAACGAGATTATTAAGCAACGCGCGTAATGATCTCCCTCGAAGTAAAAAAAAGGTATATTTCGCAAGCAAAATAACGAGGTGGACGCCCGCGAGCGAGTGAATGGGCGCGACGTCGCAACGAGAAAACGGCGCATGAATGGGACGGCGCAAAACTCGAGTTGTCTCGAGTTGTGCGAGCCTCTTCTTTTTCTCTCTGTCCCTGTCCTCGCGGGTAAATAACGTAAAAAAAAAGTACGCGTTCCCGTCCGCTGAGGCGAAACCGCGAGAGCCTCGTCCGCGTCGATCGGTTCTACATGCCGATCGCCGGCTTCCTGTCAATCCCCAGTGGACAAGCTTGCACCGACTATCCGCTGTCGTTGCGGTTCGTGCCAAGTAGCTCGTTTCGTTTGAAATTTCAATACTCCATGGAAAACATTTTATTGCAGCTTCGACTGCCCTTCTTTTTCTTTCAACGCCGTGTTCCCCTGGAAAACGCCTAGAATAAAATTAGCCTGGGTTTAAAGTGTCCAGCTGTGGAGACCATATTTCATATTTTACACCATACTTTTAAAAAAATCATTAAAATCTAGAAAAATAGAAGTCTATAATTACTTGCTAGACATTTTGACAATTTTTTTTATCAGGAAAATTTTGAAAATTTCTAAATTATTTATTAAATGTCATCACATACTTTAATGATCTTTTAGTATGAACAGACTTCGTAATCAGCCTTTAATTAGCTTTTTTCTAGATTAATTATTTTTCAGACTTGTTATACAAGTCACCTCCAATTCGTTCAATGCTGCGATTTATTTTTGCCTCGCGAAGAAAATTCGAACATCGATATTGGAAGCAATTTAAAGGGACTCGGGTTATACATCGATTATCGGAGGAGCGATTGAATGGCAGAGTCGCAAAGTCGGCATCAAACACAATGAGAGGATGTATGCGCGGACGATAGAAGCGAGCAGACGGCAGGACAATGCAGGAGGGGGTTTTTCGAGCCCGGGCAGCCGTCGCGTGCAAGGGCACAGCCGCCGGAGAAAAGGGAAAGGTTATGTCGCAAGAAACGGAACTGGATCCCGTCTGCGTCCCCATAACCGAAATGCGAGTGTATATACCCGCGGCGATGCAAGTGTGCACAGTACCGAAATCGAAATGCGTTTCTCACGCGCGACAGCAATTTAGGAACGTATACCAATTACGAAAACGAGGCGCTAATTTGCCACCGGTAATGACCCCGTAATTTCGCGGCTATAATTACTTTTCATTCTTACCTTTATTACACTTCGTTTAATTAGTGGCTTCTGCTTGGTCACAAATACGGATTATTGGATTGTTAGAAGATACAGTTATAACTTCTTTTTCTGACAAATGATTTAAAGTTAAATTAAAATAGCGTATTTTGATGTTTTCAAATACTGTTAGTAATGAAAAAATTATACAATAGATTCTTCCAGTAATCTTTTTTAAATAATATTAAAATTTTTACAAGAAAATTTTCTTCGTAATCGTTTAAGACGGTTAATTTTTATAATTCATAAATATAAATATATTTACAACTATATATAAATGGATTTAAGGCTTTTTTTCATTTAAATAAGTAAATAATAATGTCGGTCCGCGAGTACATAAAAAATTGCTATTACATATTTTAAGTACAACTTTTCCAATCGTGCAGTTGAATTTTTATTAAAAATTAACGCGAAACCCCTAGGGAACGCATACAGAAGCATTACGCGAAATATCGATCGAGTTCGCATGGCAGCTGACAGTACAGAAGGTGCGCCTCGCAAGCGATCTGTCCGAAAACGAAAAGCCGAGGCTTCCCGATCTGTTTACAAAATATAATCTAATCGATCGCCGCGCAGGAAAAGCTGCTAATGCACAGCTGTGCGGCGCGCAGGCGCCTCGCAACTGCATACTGTATACAGACGAGGGACACCAGCACTGCACGCGCCGCAACAGTTGCTCCGCGTCGGGGCGCATCGGCCACGGCTGAAAATCGATGATCGACGAAGATTAACAATAATAATAATCGCCGGCGACGGGAGCGGCAGTGGGATCGATACCTCGTCCCCCCGCCGTTTACAGTCGCGGGACTCGCTGCGCGCGAAAAGCCCCGTGTGCGCGGGGGGGCCGACGCACTCGCGGGGAGGCTGCGTGTGTGCGAGAAGGGGAGGCGACTGCCGATCGATACTCGCCAAAACAGAAACGCCGACGGAGGGGATCTCTTGCGGCGCGCGAGCGGAGAAAAGCCCGAGCGGTGCACTCTCTCTCTCTCTCTGTCTGCGTCCTTCTCTCTCGCTCGCTCTCCGGTCCATCGCCCCGCGGACTCTGCGCGCGCGGGGAGAGGCAGGGAGAGGCGAAGGAAACGCCCTGCCGCCTGCAGCCAGTCCCGAGCTGCGAAACGACGATTTTTAACCTTCATATTGGATTATTTGCCAGCTACTCTATTTCCGACCTCTGCTTCTCGTTCGATTTCCGTTTTCCATACTTCGTTTCTCACTTATTTTATGCGGGAAATTATTTTTCACGATTTTCTTCGACGCGGCACTAAAAAGCGAAAATTATTGATATGCTGATATATAAAAAAAATGTTGAATGCTGAGCACGAAGTTATATTAAACGTAAAATGTATATTCCCTTTTAAATTAAATTTAAAAATGAGTTTGGTTTCTACTGAATAATGAAAAAGAATATTAAATAGAATTTATTCATTAAAAATTGAGAAATTTATGGTTTTATTTATGTAGAAATGTATAAACGGTGCAATTTATTTACACTGCAATTTGTCTTTTTAATTACAACACTCATTTTTACACATAAATATTATTCAGTTGGAAACAAAACATCAAATATTAATATTTTTTTACGTGTAAAACCTCCAATTCCATATCTTATCACTCGGTTTTTACTACGTAATACTTATCGAATACACATAACAGTTTGAAAATCAAATAGCACTTATCGTATGTGTATTTTGAATCTAATCTACTTTAAAGTGTTAATGTTTTGAGAATTGCAAATATTTTTTTTACATAAAGTTTTAAAATACAATTATTACAATAGAGTTTATAAAAAAATTATTATTAAAATCACCATAAACAGTTTTTACAATAATTCACATTTAAAATTTTACAGTACGAGAAAGAAAAATCGATTTAGTCTAGTATAGGTATACTTTATTCGTACATTTCCAACTGAATGTTAATATTCACTATATTTGTCTCCGCCGACAAAAATAACTTTGAAAAATAAAGTGTTTACGGCATTAAAAGCACATTATATTTTGGTAAAATCAATAGAAACGTGTATTAAAAATAGAAATACATAAAATTGAGTGAAAATATTCACTGAATCGTGCAAATCGGGTGATCAGCACGTTATACACGCGGTCCGTTTACATTTTCAAAGTAGAAAATCCTGGCTAGAGCTCTGTAGGGTATTGTAGCGCAAGTTACCATTGGAGTTTTCCGGCAGGAGCCGCTGCGCCAGCGACATGTCACGATCTTTCAAACGTGCGCCAGGGGATTATATTCAGGCCGAGCGGCAGATCTTCAAGACAGATTGGACCCAAGGAAAATTTTCCGATTAGCTCCATCTCTCTCACTTCCTCGCTTTTTCTTCCTCAAGTTAACGACGATACCCTCCCAACCCGAGTCGTAAAGTTTTCTACCTGTTCCGAACTGTACGGATCCCATCTCGGGGTCTCATCAGCCTGTACTTCTCACTTTGGCCACAGTACAGCGGAAAAGCTATCGCTTTAAAAATCTTTTTTTTTCTTTTTTTAAACGCTCCTTTGAAAAATGTCTCAATTTAACTCGACGCACGGAAAGATATTACCGCGCGGTAAATAGCGCGGCATTTTGTAGAGAAAGTAATTAGGGGGCGATCGATGGATCTGCGTACACACCCACCCGCCGTTGAAACGTTACCTCCTATACGAGAAAGGAATAGCCTCCGAGTTTAAATATAGATTCGAGCGTGGAGCCGGGCTCCGCGGAGCGTTTTACGCACGCTTCCTCGTGCATAATCAGCAAAGCGGAATATGAATGAACCGGCGGTGTCGGCGCTGCTGCGCTCGCGAGCGGCGAACAAAGCCGCGTGAGGCGAACCGAGCGTTTCCCGTCCTGCTTCGTCGCCCGCCCGCTTACGTGCCCCGGCAATAATGAAAACTGCGCGGCCGGCGAATTTCCTCCTCGACCGACACTTTTCACTGTTCCTCAATGAGCCGGGAGCTCTTTAAACCAGTGAAACGCGATGACGGAAAAAAAGTCGAGTAATGATACTAGAAGAGTGAATTTTAACTCAAATCGAGTGAAGTCATTCGAGGGAGGAGTATACAAAATTATCTAATTGAATAATTATAATCGTAGAATGACTAAAGTTCATTTCCATTTCCACAAAATCGCAATTGGGAAGAATGAAAAGTTCCATTACATCCGTTTGATAGGATATTGAAAAGTAATCGACACATGTTTTTTCGTTTTTTAATTCAATGTTTTATAACAAAGATATGACCTGTTAAAATATTTTGTAATCGTGACGTCACTTACATAGCGCAATATATCTATATCGTGTATGATCATGATGTCGCACGGTAATTTCAACGTGCGATACCTTTCTCAATAAGCATTGAATTGAAGAAAAAAAAGCTGTCGATTACTTTTCAATATTTTATCAGGGGTATAGAATGGAAGATAAAAAAATTCTTTTGCAGTGCACCTAATGAAATTTGATGAAAAAATGTTTAATAGTCAGAACCAAGTCGCAATCATATTAATATTTTTTTACTTATATTTATAATATTACTATTCATAAATTTAGTGAATTAAATAACTAATACTAAAGACGCAATCATCAATATAAATGTAAAATTGTCGAACAAAGCATGTTATAAACAATTTTTAGCTTCTCGAAATAATTAAACAGTAAATATTTATTAAAAGTAACCTAACCTTAAAATCATACATAATTCTTTGAGTACCTCTTGAAAGTTTCTCTTGGAGTTATCTTTCTTCACATCGGAGTAACAGCAATCATTCTTTTTCAACTAATAGTATCAAGAAATCTCTCAGAAAACTAGAGATTACCAAATCGTTCTGTAGAACTGCAGAAGATCGCTCCTTCACATGACGAGAGTAGGAAGGCGTCAAAAGGACCGAGCGTTTACGTAAGTAGTGGCGGCAGGGTTGCTTTCGAAATTGGATTGCTCTCGTGAGCGTCGAGAGCCCTTTTAGCTCGTTTAATGAGGTCAACGGCTCCTCGGCCGCGGCCGAGATGAAATGTCATTCGCGAGCGATTTCCTCCCGCTCAGCCCCGACTAATCGTCGCGCCGCGCGTTTTCCTCGATTGGACGGGACGATCTCTCGGGCTGACGATTGCCGATTAGCCGAGTGCAGCGACGGCGAGGCTACTTTATTTCTCATCGCCGACGAGAGGCTGCTGCTGCATCTTGTCACTCGAGAGCAGCCCTCCTCGCGAACGCTCGGCTCTTCAATGCGGACCTTGTTCCAGAAATATTACTCGAAAGCGCGATGCATTCGGCTTCGGATGATAAACAAAATTTCGAACTCTCGCGATTGTTAAACATCGCTTGAGTAATGGCAATTAATTGACGTTTTTTATTTGAAATTTTTTCGCGGGATTATGCCATTTAAACGACTCGAAATTCGTTTTAATCGATTGGAATGTTTTGTACGGTGTTGCAGGCGAACGGCAAACTCTCTTTCGGGCTGTGCTACTTTTACAGAGAAAAACATTTTTTTCTAGCGGTAATTCGAATTAAAAAGTAAAAAAAGAACGGTACGCAAACAAAACGCTTGTCTTAGTCTTAGTTGTCAAGCGCTTTCGAAAGCCCAAATTCTTCTCGCGCACAATGCGACTCCATTCGCAAATCATCTCCGACTTTATTTCTAGCGTCTTATTCATCAGCGTTCATTGATCAAATGATTTGCTCTACGCTCCTTACTCTGCACTGACCCTGATGGCAATTTATTATTTTATTTGCTACATCCAAAGTAAACTATTCGTAATAATAGTACTATATTATTTATACTTATTATTTGTGCTTGAAAAATAATAGTTTTTCTGAATAAAAATAGTCCATTTTTAAAAAGTATAAATTTTGCGATAACGACGTTTTTATAAAACAATAGTTAAAATAACATTCGAAAAGGTGTATTTAAAAAAAAGGAAAAACAAAATTGTGGAATTCAGGGTGTAGTTTGATCATCAGGGGCGATAAAGCAATTCGCTTCGAATAGTGGCTTACACAGGCAAGGCACACTCCCACTTTCGACAGGCAGCTGCGAGGTTCAGCTGGCTGCAAGTTAGTATATCGCGATGAGCAGAAGGAATAGGAAACGCTCAAACTTATGGATGCATAACAGTCTTCAATACACCCCTGAAAAATATTTTTAGCAGACATGTTCGTAAATTGGATTCTATATGTTCCTATTGATTAGTTTTTAAAAAAAAAAATTATTATTTATACCATTTATATAATTATTAAATGAATTCGTATTTATATTCGCTCGATTAAATGCGGTAAAAATAAAAAGAGATTTTTGTATAAAAAAAACACATTACTATAATATTAAAATCTATTTTTGTGACTTCACAGTATGGTACACATTTTTGGAATTGTGTTGTCACAAAAAAAATATTAGGTACTGTTAATATATATATTAGGTACTGTATATATAATACAACTGTTTAATTGTACAAAGTAAAGCTTATATTCCACAACTGTATATATACGATATAGAGCGGATAATAGTAGAAGAGTTGTCAGCTGTTCGTTTCGAGGATATTCCGCCTTGCAACCAGATGCTTTTCACGCCCATTGTCTTACGGCTTGAAGGGACTTTTTCCGGGATCGTGTAAAAGATCTGGCGAGCATACGGTAGCGACGTAAAGATCGTAAAAAAATATTTTTAGACATTTTTCTATTTTCTTTAGTCGAATTAGTAAATTTTAAATTACATTTATTTAAATGCCTGCCTAATACATTTGTTTAAATTTTTCAATTACTTTGTAAAAACTTAATTATTTAAATTTTCTTTTTTTTTATGAAATTAATAATTTGTTACACTTCTCTTTTTTGTGTATTTTTAAAATCTGATTCGTTGTGTTAACGAATAGTGAGCATCGGCTGTAGTCTATTTTTTATCATTATAATTTATTAACACTAACAGTAATGCATTGGTCCAGAAAAAGGAGTCTAAAAAATCAAAATCTCCCTTGACGTTGCTATATAGCATTTTTATATCGTAGATCATTACGACTACACTTCTTTTATGTTATTCTCTTCCCCTCGCTTCCAACTCTCGTACATTAGGGAGGGGCTTAATTTACTTCAAAAATCACGGTTAGGTTGCTCCTCGACTCTTCGGTGTATACACCGAGAACCAGTCGCTTCTCAGGCAGGCCAGCGTGACTAAAGAAAAAATTCCAGTCGGGGCCCCCGAGAAAAAGGTTTTTCCCCACACCTACAACGAAAATTTTCGTGCACCTTATACTACTGAAAGAAGAATAGAAAAAACCCGTTTCTCGTACTCCCGGAGTCTCTCGGTTGGGCGCGCTTTTTCTCTTTTTTTTCTCTCGGCAAGTGCAGCCGCATTCTGGAAGACACAATGAGCTCGCCTATTCACGGTCACAAGGTGTACCTTTGTAGGAGGAATTCCAAGAGAAGACCCCTCCTTCCCTCTCCCTAACGGCCCGGCCTCTAGGCCAAGGTCAGAAAATTCCGTGTATTTTTCCATAGTTCGCCAGTATTTATTTACTGCGATTCTCTTCGGATCGTACACATTTTTACGCCATTCTTAGAATTCAGTGACCACTTTTTTTTCCCTATATATAGTACACAAATAAATATACACGGCCGGTACACGAACTACTACTATGAGAAAAATCTTTAAATGGATACCATATTTTACAGTGAACTTAAAAATAAATAATGTTAGTATTCAATATTATATTTTATAGTTACCTTTATTATTATTTTGTTATTATCATAAGTATCTGAAAAAATGTGATGGTAATTATTACAAATTCTAGTTGTAGCCGAACTACGCCATATTTTATAGTACTTTTACGACTACAACCACTCTATTTTTTTCTCAGTGTAGAATCTTCAAATTGAATAAACATTTGCAGAAAAGAGAAATTTTACTCGTCGGGCATAAAAGTCGAATCGCGAGATAAACTCGGAACCTACGGCGAAGGCTACGAATCGCGCCTCGAGTTCAAGGGTATACGGGAAAAGGGCCGCTCGCCGGCTGGATAAGAAGATTCGAAGGCGAAGGGAGCCGGGGGCTTTCACTTTCCCCCGGTGCTGCGCGAGCGAGAAGCGCAGCGCGGAAGAGGAGATGCACCTGCCGTCGAGTCCTTGCGCCGCACGCGTAATGCGGAGAGCGGGAGGGGAGGGCCGACGCGCTCGGCTGATCATCGCCCGGAGACAAAGACACGCGGGCCTGACGTTTTTCGGCCCGGGCCAGCTCGGATTACGCGGGAAGAAGGAGCGCGCGCTTCCTTCCTTCGTTATTGGAACTTCATTTTTTTTCCTTCTTCCTTGTGTACTTTCGGCAACCGCCGCGGAAGGAGGAACGAGTCTCTCTCTGTATTTCGGTACCCACGAGCTGTAATATGCGTCACTGGTATCACGCTCAAGTTGCTTTTTCAAGCTCCTCTCTTTGTGCATATACCCGCGCGCTTTAAATTCGTTACCGGTCGAGTCTAATGGAAATGCGACTTTTGATCTTTGTCTTTTTGCTTTCTTTTCTCAATTTTACTTTTAAGTTTGAAAGTTTTAATAATATTTAAAATATTTAAAATTTTAGCGCTTTTTAACAGTGCTCTTTGTCAATTAAAAGCACTATCTGGAGGAAATTTTTATTGTTGATTAAAAATTTAAAATAATTTTAAAAATGAGATACCACTATAACATTTCTAAAACAAGTTTTATTAACCAAACTCCAAAAATAAAATAATGTTGTGTAGACTGTATTGAAAACAAGTATAATTTTTACCACCAAAATTTTTATTTTTTCCGGCAAACCATTACTTTAATTTTAAACTGTAGCTAATAAACCTCTTTTAGCGTGTTTTTTAACATCTACCTTACATGGAAAAACTATGTTTTTGAATTATAAGTGACATTGAATAGTACAAAATTTATTACAAAGTCAAAAGTAAACGTACAGGGCGTCGATGCGACATAAAGCACTTTTAAAAATTCAGAACAGAGCATACTGAAAAGTGAAAGAAAAAAGGCGCGTGATATGCATCCCTTATTAAAAATCAACAAAGTCGAGGGCACGCACACGGGCATTCCAGAAGGCATCCAATCTCGAGACAACAAAAATTCATGTAAGACTAGAATGGAGCCGTGCGCGGACAAGGGAAAATCGGTCCGCTTAAAAAATTGCCCCGTCAGCGACGTTGGTGCGGAGATTTTCCCTGGATAGAGGATCGGCCAGGGTGACGGGCGGATATTTTGGGGGAGACTGCGGCGCGCACAGTCGCGAGGCTCCACGGCGCGCCGCGCTCTTGATGCGCGCGGCGTGATCGGGCAAACCGGTTTTCTCCGTCGTCACAAAGACTCGCTTCGCCGCGCGGCCACCTCTCTCTCTCTCTCTCTCTCTCTCTCTCTCTCTCTCTCTCTCTCTCTCTAGCTCTCCCCCTCTTTTTATGCATTTACGCGCAAAAAGACCAACAGCCTTCATTTCTACGGCATCCCCCGGCCTTTTTCATATTGCGCACGAGCTCCGGGCACACGCGATCTTCTCTCGTAGCCGATGCGATTTAAACCCTCCTACCTTCCCTCGCAATACGTTAACATGCATTTGCCTAGTTTTATCGGTTATTGTCGTATAAAAATAATAATTTTTCTCTCGAATAATAATTATTGCATTCCTACGGTGGAATTGAAGTTTGATCAGGAAATTTATTTTCTAACCTTCGTATCTTTGTTCATGCCGTTGGAGAACAAAGAATGTAGCAGTATAACTAGATTGTTGTTCCCTTTTAATTTTCCTTCGGTCAAGGAGAACCGAGGAAAGGCACAATATCGCACTGATCTTTAAAAGAAATAAAAAAAAACTCCGAATCTAAGAAAACAGTGTGTTAAGAAAGAAGGCAGAAAACTCAAGTATAGCGAGACTGCGCAGTTAGTAGAGAGAATCCTGATGTTTACAATCGTAGTCGATTATGGTAATCGAGTGGAGGATGCTCCCATTCGGGAAAGTGGTTCTGACCAGCGTTAATGCAGCCCTCGGCCGGCTAGACCCACCCACGAGCTGTTTTCATTTTCATCGGTGGCTATACTCGGCCCTCCGTATATATACGGCGGGTCCCGCATTTGTAGGAGGGCCCCATTCTCCCTCTCTCTTTTCTCTCTTTCGTCGGTTTCTCCTCGCGTATACCTAGGAGCGAGGAGAGTCCGGGCCAGCTTTTACTCGCTTCGGCAACTGCCGACCGTTATTTTGAGGCGAGGCCAGGCCTTCGGGGTAAAAAAAAAGGAGAGTCCTTTTCTGACCTGGCCGTGCCACCGTTGGGGATCTCGCAATCTTCGGGCCCCGAACCTCCCTCCTTCCCTCCCCTCCCCTCCCCTCCTACCCCCGGCGGATTTCTCCAAACGTTTCCTTAGCCGAGAGCAAAGCTCTCGCAATCTGCCTGGCACGTTTGCACGATCCTTCCTGTACACCTTCATTAATGCTTTTCGCTTTTCCGGCATTAGTCTTCTGCTGGCTTTCCGCATCGCCTAGTTCATAGTTTGACAGTTGAGGGGAGCCCATCTCTTTTCGCTCGTCTTCGTTTTGCTGTAAGTATTTTATTTC
The DNA here is from genome assembly GCA_035586675.1 of Eurytoma californica. Lineage (NCBI taxonomy): Eukaryota > Metazoa > Arthropoda > Insecta > Hymenoptera > Eurytomidae > Eurytoma > Eurytoma californica. The sequence continues at coordinate 19,561 of JAXIUT010009988.1, forward strand.
AGTTTCTAAATGTTGTCGAAATTTTGCGGTTATTGCATTTTTTATCGGCCAGTAGTGAGTGTTAAATTTTCTTCGAAACCAAAGCTTAAATAATCGCCATAGTGAAAAAAAACTGTTGGAGAAATTTCCATAAAGTTACTAAGTTTACTAGTCATATGCGTACACTAAAAGTTATATAGATTAATTAATTTATTTATTTATTTGTTATAAATAAATAGTGAAAAAAGCCACAGTGAAAAAGCCATAGTGAAAAAAGCCACAGTGAAAAAGCCATAGTGAAAAAAGCCATAGTGAAAAAAGACATAGTGAAATAAAAAGTCGTAGGTTTACTAGTAATATGAGGACAGTAAACGTTATATAGTGTATATTGTGCACAGTAAACATTGATAATTTTATTTATTTATTAAAATTATACGGGCTAGAAGCCCATTGCATAATAAGGGTGTGTAAAAAACAAAAGGATATTACAAAAAATATAAAAAATATAAAACAAAAATATAAAAATGTGCCATAAGAAAAGTGGGACCGACTGGACCTATGAGGATTTTCGGTATGCAACATAGCAATTTCTACTACAACACATAGTAAAAATTGCTACATGTCATACATGACAAAAATCTTCATAGGTCGAGTATGTCCCTTGTAGAAAATTAAGGAGATAGTGGCCATAATTTGTTCAGTTTTATGGCGATTGGGCAGAAAATATGCCATATTATGCCCACATTGCCCCACCTACTGGCGACGGTAAGTGGGCATAATATGTCGAAAATTCAACATAATATGTTAGATCGTTGTTCAACATAATAAGCTAGAGAACTGTGACAGTATGACGACTGACGTATACTCCATAGTTCATACATATACGACGTAGATACGTGTATTACGTATACGCATCTTCATCGTGTATGTATGTATATGTGTATGAAAATGTATATTTGTGTGCACATGTATGTACACAATATCTGCGTTTAATACGCTTCCAGAATACTGTATTACCATCCAACTTTATTTAAATAATAAAATATTTATTTTTTAAATAATTAAGAGTTGTATAATATAACTTCGATTCTTGTCATTATTTAGTTTTTTGATTTGAGGTTAAGGACCTCCATGTCAGGCGATCGTGAGCATATTATGTCAATATGTGGACATATTATGCCCAATATATTACGATATATCGTGCCAAGAAATTATAGGCACTAGTAAGTCGACCGAGCATGCCCGGCCATAAAATATGGCTTATTTTCTACAAGGGGTCCCACTTTTTTTATGGAACATAGTAATTTTTACAATACCATTTCTCTCCGGGTAACTATTTTGAAATAGAAATATCTATAGAGTTAAAATTACTACATACTTTATTACTACAAAAAAATGTACTATAACTTTCAATCGACTGCAGAAACTAAAAATAGTGTTAGAATTAAACCATAAATATTATAAAAATTACAATATTCAGGTTTACTTGTAGGGTATATAGTAAAATATTATCAATTGATTTTGCTCAGTGTAGAATATGTGAAATTCGAATCGGTGCGAAAAAACGAGATTTCCACGTCGCGCGATGAAAAGATGGTTTTGGTGAGGTAACGGGTTCTTTTTCCAACTGGAAACAATGCGTCGTGAACTTGATTTCAATCTAAAACGTGCTAGGAAACATTAGCATGTTGAACTACTTAATTACAGGCTGACGTGGAGGCCGGTGTGAAAGTCTTTTGTTGCTGCATCAATTATACCGAAAGATTTTCATTGTTATTACCTCAGTACTTTCTACTGTGACGAAATGTTTATATTTAAAACAAAGAATAATCCATTTTAATTAGAACGTAATCTATTTTAATCGTAATTGTTTAAACCGGTTTAATCAGTTTTAAACGTAGATTGTGCCAAAGCTCATCTCGGAGGTCCAATTTAAATAAATTTGACGAAAAAAACGGTTGCGGGCGTTGGGCCGATAGGCGAGAGCGCATGGGAGTGAAAGAGCCGCGGAGGCCGTATAGTCGCTTCGCGCGAATTCAAGAGCGAAGGTCACCGTCGCGCGCTCGCGAATCGACGTAAAAAAGGATTGGGCGAGCGGGGAAGGATCGTCCGGTATTAGTGGTATACACGGCGAAACAGAGCTGGACTTTTCTCTCAAGGCCGCTTCGGCGGCGTTTCTCTTTCAATGACTTTCGCCGCACTGACACCACACAAAAGTCGATCTCGGTTTCGACATTTTTTTTTTTTTTTTAACTACTTTCTTTATCGATTTTCTTCTCTCTATCTTTTCTTGCAAAATTTTCGATTGCGGCAACATTCGGCTGGCCCGCGCCATTAGATAGCAACTTTTGAGCCAATGGAGCGACTATTTTAATATTTCATTATCTTTTTTTTTCAATTGAGGAATTTCTTTAAGGAGTTTAGGTATTGTGAATAGCTGATGGCAAGATAGTCATGCGTAAAATTTTAGTATTTTGCCCTGTCAAAAAAGTTCTGAACAGTAAAAAGTACATCTGTTCTGTGAAAAATAAATCTCAATTCGCTGATGAAATTATTTTTATAATGGAAATTGTAAACTATAGATATGTTTTCAAAAAGATACCTTCTGTATCAATTGAATAAAGCACTTATTATAATTACACTTAATAATTAATAAAATAATAATGCGACAGCTATTGATATCTGAAATTTTTTTAAAATTGACTTTGAAATTTAGATTGCGGGAGAGGCATACAGTTTCGATTTTGGCAAGCACATCGTTATGGAAATAGGTTCAGGGTCGAACAACACTGGAGATAGGCTCTGTCGCGCTCGTATATTCGCTTAGTTCAAAGAACAGAAATGGAGTAGTCACGATTTTATTTCACGTCGGGACCTCCACGTGACCGCCTGCCAATTATTCCTAAGATTATTCCCGAATCTTCCTTTTGCTATATTTCTGTTTAATTTTCATTTGAAAATTTTCATAATGAAAGAAATTATATGAATTCCCTTTTAATCTCTCGCAAAATTACTAATTTCAGTAATTCATTGCCCTCAAGAAAAATGATGACGATGTTATATCCTTTAAATACAGCTGTCAAAATCTCCTGTAAGTGCGTACAACGGAATTCAGAAATTACTAATTGCATTCCATTTGATTAATGCAGAACGAAAATATCCGGCGCTAATAACTTACTGTGTGCTAAGACAAATGTAAATACCACATCGTTTGTGAATCACCTTTAGAATAAAGAAAACTAATTAGAATACTCAATTCAACAACAGTAAAAGACGCAGACCGAGAAAAATGTTTTAGAATAATTGACTACAATTGTAGTAAAAATTGCTGTTCATTATAGTAATGGAGGGACATGATATACTCGAATTCAACAAAAAATTAATATTTTTTATAGTAAAAATTGTTATCTACATAGTAAAAATTACTATTATTTTAGTTAAATTTGTTAAGTTTTATAATAACTTTCTCTTTACATAGAGTATATCCTCCGATTACTATAAAACATAGCGAATGTTACTAAACCGTTTTCTCGGTGCATAGCACAGTGAAAAAAAGGAACGAATCTAGCTCGTATAGTAGCTAAGCGCAAAAGATAGTAAAGTAAAAGGGTAGCCGCATACACGCGACCGTCTGGAGGATAAATTTGGTGCGCGGCCGAAAGACGAGACGGGAAACGAAAAAAAAAAAAAATAAATAAAACACGCAAAGGCCCGGCCTGCACTGCGGTAGATAAGCGCAGCAGCACGCGCGTGCAGACGACGATTCGGTTATTAAGCGGTGCATCCTTGAGACGCGCTTTATTTTAGACCGGGTCCGCCTCCTCTCTCTGTTTTGGAATTTCTCCCCCTCGAACCTTGGAAGTGTCTGGAAAGCGCACAAAGTGCATCATGCCCCGGCCAGCTGGCCGCCACGCCAGACGCTCTCTCTCTAGTCTGTCGCTCTGTCTCTGTCTCTCTCTCTCTCTCTCTCTCTCTCTCTCTCTCTCTCTCTCTCTCTCGCCTTTTTACTCGCTCATTCATGCCGCATGTCAATGAGATCTTTGTAATTTTTTTCACGCTTCTTAAATACACGCATCCTTTTTTTCTTCCGGTTATCGATCCCCGTGCAAGAGTTACGCTTTGTTTTAGTCGTAAATTTCTGACCGCTCTGGGCGCTGCTTATTTGTATGTCACTGTTTGTACTGTTTAAGGCTGGTGAGATAAGAAGTTTAATAAATACAGCTCGATGTTATGTAAGCATTATCGGAATTCGATTATTTTTTACCTTCTATAAAGTACAATTTAATGAATTAAAGTGTTAACAGTAGAAGTACAACTTTTTCCGCATTTTTTTGTCTATGACACGTCTTAAATGTTATTTACACTGAAAAAATAACGTAGGAAGATTTACTGTAAATTCTCAGAGGTGGGAGATAGACTGGAAACATGATAAAATTTACCATAAATTTTGGAATAATTACATATACAAATATTTATAATATTTATTATAAAAATTATTAGAATTATAAAGCAATTTTTTCTATAAAAGTTGTAATTTTTCCAAATATTATTCTAGTAACTTTTCCATCTCAAATAATTTATAATAAATATTCGTATTTATTTGTATCAGTGTAATATAAAAAGTTATTATTAATAAATTATTTTAAACAACCTATTGTCATGAAATCTCAAAACCGGGAAAGATAGAACGTCCTGTAATACAATATAAAACATAATTTTGACCCGTAATTATTTATTATTAAATTATAATTCAATTCACCTGCTGTGGTTTATTTAATTTAGCAATTAAATATTTCAATCAATAATTACAAATTATTTTTGAAGAGCATTTACCTTACAATCATCCGAGTACTGAATGTAATTGAAACAGCATAACACGAAATAATTAACGTAGGAATGCTATTTTCATTTGATTATTGAAGTCACCTTTTTCTCTTGTAAACATTGTTCAACATCCTATTTCGTAAACACGTGCAGTTCACACGATTCATTATATCAAAGACTCAGCGTCCGCCTCGGCGAAAAACAACAAGAAACCCGTACAGGGCCGCGATTCGCGCCGGAGCCGAAAATCGGCGCTCGTCGCGCTTCGGCAGGGTCCCCGTTTTTCACGCCCGCGATTCTCCTCGCGGCCGGAGATTAGGCCGTCCCCCCCGGGGTCGTCGTTCGCGCGCTCTCCCTTCTCCTCGCTCGCTCTTCACCTTGTCGTCATTCCCTCGTTTTTTTTACTTCGCGCGCGCCTTTATCACTTTCAGCTCTCTGTGTACGCGGAAAAGTCAATGGACTTTTAGTGAGCAGTCAAGGTTTCGGAGCCGCGCTATGGCTAACGGAAGCGGCACGCGTTACACCTTTTGGCGAAAAACCGCGGAGCGTACTTATTGGGATTTGTACTGCGTCTTCTGCTAGTCGACGAAACTATAGAAACCGCAATATATAGCTAACCAAGATGGCG
>JAXIUT010009999.1:5807-20622 GCA_035586675.1 Eurytoma californica
TTCATTAAAAATTCAAAATATCGCCTTGAACTCTTTGGCTCTCCCCGGGAACTCGTAAAAAGAGTACGTGCAGCTGAATGAAGTGCGTCCGACCGGTGGTCATTCGATTCAGTCGCGTGCAACGCTGCCCCATTCACGCGATCTCCTCTGGTGCAACCCCTTCCTTTTCAAAGCTGTCGCAGTTGCCGGTTTAAGGTCTCGACTTACAATTGCTCGAAATCCGATAGCCGGTTTTTTGCACCCCTCCATATGCGCGCTCATTAGCCGGCGCGGTCTGTTGCGCTTTTTCCACTACGGCTATGATACAGAGAGCGTCCCGCAATGAATGCACTTCGGAGATAATCGCTGAAAGAATAACTAGTTGCTACTGGAGTTTATGGCTTATCGCGTAATGCATTCGGGCGCTCGGCACGTCTGTCGCTTAAAGATGTTTTTGTGATCGTTAATGGGTTTGGGATTTTAAAAAGCCTGTGGTAGGCTGATCGTTATTACTGCCGGTAAAAAGATGTCCAAGATGAAAGCTATATACTGTTGCATTATTAAATTTTGCAAAAGTAGGACTTCGAGGCATATATTGCTTTTCACCAATTCAAACAAATTACATACATTGCAAATCACCCGGAGGTAGATAAAGAGAAGATTGTTCCAGAAAAAATATTATCCATTCATTGAAAATGCTATGCTCACTTTTAATTAGGAGAAAACAAGAAATTTGGTGAAAACCTTTTAATTTAAAATTTATCTTTACAAAATTATTCAAAAATCGTTGAATTCAAATCCTTAATAGAAACATTTCTCATCCACGTATTTTCAATCAAACACTAATTATACGAACATACCAATGCATTTTCATCATTTATCAGCTAACTTAGTTTATGTCGCAGCAATTAACTTAATGTTTACAGTGACATTTTGCATGCAAAAATATATGGACGGAAATTATGAATGCACAGCACGAAATCGCGCACGTCGTGTCTAATATCGATTTTCTGCTGTAAAAGGGGTACTTTCAACGTTTTAGCTAATCACCGAATTCAATGCACGTCCGTAATTCACGCGTGCTAATGACGTTTCGGTCTGCACATAAAACAAATTCAATTTTCGTCGCCGACGCTCATAACGAAATATTTATCGATAAAGAAATTGCACCGAAAATCAAATTTGCAATTTCAAATAGGAGAGTAGGAGTTCCTTCAAAGGTTTTCATCGATTTCACCGGACGAAACATCCACGATGGAAAGTTAAATTTAGATATTATTGAACGTTATCCAAAGTTATACAATTGATATTTTCTATATCGTGAATAAAAATTAAACGATTCAATAAATGTAAAAAATCTATTTTAGGTAGCTTAATTGAGTCGTAAAAAATACTAAAAATTTAAATCTGATATGTAAATTTTTCAATCTGATCATGTACGTTGATATGTTTAATGTAACACATTGAATATGGTAAATAATTCAATTAATTAAACTTTGAATTAAAAATAAAAGAAAATTTGGTCGTACACCAATTTTAACTAACGCGTACACAGAAAAGGAGTCAGTTCAGAGACACCACTATGGTTTCTTTTGTTTTTGATGTCACTAAATACAAATCAAATATCTGATCGACCTTGTCGTGTTAAAGTTTAAGGTTTTTTCAAGGTCAAATTTCTCCTTCAAAAAGAAAGTCGATTTTTAAACTTAGATTCTGAAAAAACGAAAATTTTTGTGTTCAGATACATTCTTTAATTTCTTTTTAACACAACCGCTAAAGGTCACATGAAGGTCAAAAGCAGCTGATACTGTACAAACCCAAAAAGGTCATGTTTACACGACCCAGACCAGTGTGCCTATACCGTGTGTTTTTGGGGTAGCTGAACTCGAATCCTGTGTCAGAATTACTCGACCACTCACAGATTTTTCTCCAACTCCTAAATACTTTTCTCTTCTTTTTCTACCGTTGGCTTCGATTGTCTTTTTTATGCGCACATTCACGACCTGAATTGTTCATTTAGTAAACGGATCCATCGAGTATCCCCAAATACGTTCGTAATTTGTCTTTTTTTATCCGACGTCATTTTACATCCCAAATTAATCCAGCTACAAAACAACCGACAATTTAAATTCCAAACCGTTTACTCCCCGATCGAGCTAATCACCTAACCTCGAGTCCCCCCAAACGAAGCGTCTCACACGAGGCAACGAAGTGTGGAACCTTCGGAAAAGCCGAAAGGAAGTCGGGCGCTGAAAAAAGAAAGACATACCCGGCAGTCGGCGCGTGAGAGAAAAGCAGCGACGCGTCGCGCGGACGGATATTAATACGGCGGCGGCTGGCAGTCACGTCCTGCGGGAGCGCGACGCGCTGAATGATCCAATTAGGCGGGCTCTATTTCGGCGCGTCTCGCGCGTCCCGTGCCACGCGCTGCTCGTGTCATCCGTTACGCGGGCCGAGGAGAGTACGCGTAGGCCCCACCCTCCGTGATTCCCGGCATAGTTAGCCGGGCCCTTGTTCACCGGCGTCGCGCGTCGCCTCCGCCGATGTACCTACGTCCCCGCGTGCGCCTGCATCTGTTATGGGACGTATCGTCTTGCGGCTGCGGCTTCTACGCTCTCCTCCTAAATAAACCCGATGCGCCGGCTTGCTTTACAACCAGTCTGCTTCGTGTTCCGGGAGGTTTCAACTGCTCCTTTTTTTGTACTTAGATCGATTACAAATTTTATTGGTCGTTTTCTAGGCTACTTTGTTTTTACGGGATTTCTCCCTTTTACAATAGAAAATACAAAAATTTTTAATAAATAGTAAATAAATTTTATAAAATTTTAACAATTTTTGCCCTACATCAGTTCTAAATGAGTGATTTGTATAAATCGCGGGATCAAAAATGTAGAGAAGATTCCAATTTCTTCTCAATCTATGTATCACAGAATTAAACGTATAATTATTGCAACATGTAATTTCCAAGAGATACCTCCGATTCCTAACCGAATAAGTACAGTCCTTAATTTCAAAAATAGCATTTATTGCTTCTGACTGCCAGATTCCAGAACGTTATACATTAACAACATATCTCATGAACAGATTTGATGGTATGAATATTAAAATATCTTGAAACATCAGAATAATCATGATCAAATCTGTTCATGGGTATATCAAATCTATAGGGTAAGTGTCTTAAAATCCTGTGTTGAATAGATTCCATTCTGTTTATTAACTTATTATTTATTTAAAATCATAGTGTCAGTAAAATAGAACATGGACTATTAAATAAAATTAGTAGTGCATACTTAACTACATTTGTAGAATAAATCATTTATTCCTGAAACGGTATATTGGCCATAAACTGAACAGTTACTATTCAATAAACATGCCCAGTTTTTGGCCAGTTAAAACCCTGTTTTATCTTGAAAAGTTCAATCAACTTAATTGAAAATGTAATGGATTCGTACATCGTAAATTGATTGAAATAAGAAAATTAAAAATAGAACTATTCAACCCCAGTGTCAGTTAATAGAAATGGCCAGTTCTTGGTTATTTAATACCTAAAAGAAGGTCACATAACCAAAACCAGTATATCTTCCAGCGATCCTTCTTTCTTAACTCAAAAAAGCTCTATAATGAGATTCTGCAAATCTAAACTAGAACCACCAAATACACAGTCAACTAGTTCCGGGAATCATAGACCTACCCTAACCTCTGATCAATAGAGTCCACACGCCGCGCGCATAAAGGGGCGGTCATTTGCATGCGTGTGCGATTCTGCCCTGGACCTCCCTGCGCTCATCATCCGCGATATACAGGGGCGGGCGCTATATAGGACGACGACGTGGGTGTGACGGAAGGAAGATAAAGAGATCGCGTCACCGGGCGGACGGACGGACGAGACAAAAAGACGGCTTTCGCGCCGGTAGGTAGTCGCGCATGAGTGATACGAGGTGCGAAGTTACACGCGAGCAAGGCCCCGTGGGATTTATGCGTCTGCGCGAGTCCTCTGTCCTCTTCTTTCCTTACTCCCTCGTTACCTCCTCCTTCCCCACCGCCTCGACGTCCACCGGGATTGTTTATTAACCTGCGACGCGGCTTTTTCCATGCGGCGGCTGTCGACCTCTAGTCTCCGCTTCCTTTTTCCTGGAGTCAGCTTTATTAAAAGAAATTGTTTTCTCGCTAGATGGTGTTAAAGGACTATAGGTAGGCTGTGAATATTTGGATGTTTTTTTTTAATTTAATCTGACTGGAAGCTTAACGTTTGAATTTTGTAGAACTCTGCAAAGTGGTCGTGAGAACTTGTTGCTCGTTTGCAGTCGTAAATAATAAGTGAGCGAGCGAGAGATTAATTAATAACAGATTTGCTAAAACGAACGTAATTTTTTCGGCTTTTATCGTGAAAATTTAAGTCGATTGATTTAAGCTGGGTTTGCAGGTGCTTTGGATTTAAAACCTTTATCGGATTACATTACCAGCCCTGTACAGTGCGCTCGGCACTTGTTTGCCCCTCTTTACCGTATTAAATTTCGTATTCGTATATCCGTATTTATGAATTTAATTATATATTTTAGTAAGTAAACTAAAAGACTATTGATGTAGGCTCAGTGTCAATGTATATAATATGATATTTGATTTTGCATGTTGTAATATTACCCACATATTAGGTTATGAAAAATATTTTACAGTTGGAAAATAGTCGGTTTTTGTTCATTTTATCTTAACTGATATAAAAAAAGGTTTCATCTAATTCTGGTAAAAATAAGACCAACTTTTGGTCACTTCTTAACGTGGATGTATTTGTGTCATTAAATCAATTTTTAAGCTTGAAATGTTTGACAAAAATTTATGATCTATAGTCAAACAAAAATTCTGTTTAATAATTGGTCAATTACGAAAGACTGGATTTTTCTAGACTAAATTTTCGACCAAGGATGACTAAACAAATAAAATATTATAAATAATTTGCACGGAGATTTAAATAAAATTTATGGCGGCGCATTAATCAAGCGGCCCGGACTGAGAAATCGATTGAAAATACCGTCTCGCGGCGCGGAGTCGTAATTCCTTCACCGCAAATATGATTTTCATTCGTGCGCTTTGGTTCACATCCAAGCGACGTTTATGCACACACGAGCGCGGCATGATATACCGGCGCGCCGCGGCGACGGGCGGACGCGCGAGTCCGGTTTTTCACGGTAACTTTGGAGTCGCGCAAGCATAATTATGCCCCGCGCGCCGCGTGTACTCGCACTTGGGTGTGAAATTATGTTTTCTTTTCTCAAGGAAAAAGGAAGGAGAGGAGCGGACATAATATGTGGCGCGCGCGGAATTAAGATTTATGCTTGATTTTTGTCCGGCGAGTTTTCATAATTTTATCCTGCTTCTTTATCAAGGGAGTGTATGCTCGCAGGTATCAAGGAGTTTGATTCAATATTTTTTATTTAACGAACATATTATTTATTATACTAATTATACTCGCGTAAAAAGAAATACTTATTAGATTATACGAGAACGAGTATAAAAGTAATTTATAAAAACTATTATTTTTTGTTCAGAATTTTTAATAATTTGATTTAAATATTTGATTCATCCTATTCAAATGTTTTATAAAAGTATTATAAAAATTTATGAGACATCAAAATAAGCATATCTGATATTTAATTTTATCGCTATGAATAGCATTGAAATTTTTCAAAATCTACTTTCTTGAATCACCCGTTCACTTTCAATACAAAATTTTGTAAATTGAAAATTTTCAATACTGCACTGTAAAAATAAAATTTATAGCTATAAATTATTCGCTCTTCAAAAACCCCCTCTTCACGATAAAACTTGCACTTAGGAAAAAGTCAAGTCCTCGGAAATCGGAGTGTGCAACTTGCAGGTGCAATATACTCAAATCATGCCGCGAGTACTAGATGTATGCAAGCGGGGGAAAGTTGGGAAAGAAGAAAATCGAGGAAAGAGCGTGGAAGACTTCAACGCAAAAAAAAGAAAGGAGAGATGAAGTGAGTGCGAGGGAAAAAGGAGCGAGAGTTGAAGGGTGAAATGATGGATGCACGCCTCACTCAATTTAATGCCCTCGCGCGCTCCGCGAATTCCACGCTATTTGTTTCGGCCGAAAATACTTCTTCGCGGCGGGAAAAGTTCGACTTCGGCACCCCTTTACTCGCCGGGGAGTGCGTTACTTGTTTTTCCGCAACTTTTTCAACTGTTTGTCCGATAAATAATGCGTACTATTTAGGAGATTTAATTGTAATAACTTAGAACATATTCTAAGTGATTCTAGTGATTACAATGACCAAAATACGAGCGAATTTAAACGATTGCATGATTTCTTATAATCAGCTATAACGAATTAAATGGGGAATGCCAGTAATCTCTTCGTAAGCCTAACCGTCCAGAACTTAATTTAACAAATATATATATATATATATATATTTGGAGCGGTGTATTCGTTATCAGCAAGGACCTCACAGTGTTTTCCTAGCAATGAATGAACTAAGCAATATAAGCGCCGATTAATTTAAAAGAGTAAATAGCGAGCGAAGTTTTAGGTATAAATGAATCGAAAGTTTCCAAAAATTAAGTATGTAGAAATTCGACCTGTCCAAATATTTTATAACCTGGTTCAAAAATGAATTTATTGTTTGTAATTATTCATATAAATCGCTTATAATCGTACAGAATGAAAATCCCTTGGATTCATACTAGGGATTTTTTGGTTTAGCTCTCCAATAATCCATTTTTCAAAACAAAATTTTCATTAAAAAAACCTAAAGGCAAAAAATTGTAACAAGATCATGGATATGGAAAAAATATCAAATTCAACTGTCTGTATACTTTTGGTATTATACATGAAGCGGGAACGCGGCTATATTTATGGATTTCGTGACTCATGCATATATATTGAAATTGAATTTTTGCGAATCTCGCGGGCCGCGCGTGGCAATTTGTTCGCGCGCATACCGCGTAAGAGGAACTTTTGCGGCGCTGGCTTGACGCGTGCGTGGCCCTCGGAGCAGTCCGTGCGCGAAGTTCCAAATGAAAAATTTGTCAATGCCTGACTCTCTTCGCGAGAAGACTAAAAATTTCGATTAAAAATTCAGATAGAAAGTTTCTACATTTTCAAATAAATTTTTATTGTTTGTGTATGATATTAATGAGAATTTAACTAAGAGTATCATGCAAGTATATTGAACAGAATTTGTTTTTATGATTCAAATCAAACTTTTTAAATGAATTTAACTTCTTGATATTACGCAATAATTAACTAAATGTTAACTGAACAGTTTCGAAAGTCGTTTCTATACAAGGAAGCATTTTGTGCACAAATTGGAAAAGTTAAAGATACTTGGATATGACGTTGCCCACATTGCCCCCTTATGCACTATAAAGTCGGTAAGGGAATTATTGTGGTACGTAGTTCCTTAACTAAATTCATTCTCTCGAGGAGACTTAATTCGGTTATTTTTTTTTAATTATGACCTTCAGACACTTAAGTATCCTTTTGAAATTATAGCTGCATTGAGCACTAAAATAAAATCTTTTACACCGCACCATAAAGAACCGCTTCACAGTCCTTTATAATGCAACAGACCTTTTTCAAGAAAATCTAAGATTACTTATAAATTAAAATGAAATACCATAAAATTTCGCAAACAATGAAGCAAATGATATATAATACATTCGGGATAAAAGAACCGCCGCTAAACTGCTTTACCAGCGAATTCGATCAATCAGCGAAAACAATCATCCGCTAAAGTACTCGGCAAACTCCGCCGAGTTGAACGAAATCAAACAAGGCACAAAGTCGAGCATCTGCAGTTCCGATCCCCCCCCCGACGATCGGGCGCGATGATTGAAAGCGAAGACTTTATCCGCAAAGGAAAACCCGGAGAAAGAAGCTCGCCGCGCGTCGCCGTTGGGGGCAATCACCCCTTTTTGGCGCGAGAATCGCGAGACGCCCCACCCAGCCTGCTAATTTATCCCTGCGCGCACTCTAGAAGAGGACGAAGATTTAATCCGGGAGACTCTTCGCTCGGCTTCTTTAATATCGGCTGGGACTCGACGATAAGGCGCGCGGACCCTGCCCCCCTTTTATTTCAGTCGGCTAATTTTCCGGACTGGACCTTTGACAGTGGCTGGGCGTGAGGTGGAATCGAATTACAGTTCGAATTTTTATGGGCGCGCGGATTTACGGGTGCCGGGTAGAACGGTAACCGGAATTACCCTTATAAGGATCTCATAAGGAGCCACTTCTCTGTAGGCGTATAATCACTGTAGGTTACGCAAGTTCCGTCTAGCGAGGTTTTTAACTGTTCGTTGAACTTTTTTTTCTCTCTCGTTTATGCTCCAGCTTTTTTTATTACCGGAGGGAAGTAATCAGAATTTATAGACGTTTAACGCGATTTCGGACAGTATAATGAGTTTTCAGCCGAGGATTTTAATAGTTTCACAACTTTACACTGAGCGCGTGTATTATTCTCGCATCAACTTTCAATGGCTATAATCAAGTAGAGCTTTTTCCAAGCTCTGAACAAAACACGTAATCTGCATCATCTTTGTAAGAATGTACAGTCATTTACAATCTTTGTAAAATGATTGTAAAATATATGTTTTAAAGTGCGTGTGTACATATGGGTCCACGTAAATGTGAACGATCTTTGTTTTAAACATCTTTTCTGTGAACGGTAACTCAAATATTTTTCTTAATAAAAGGAGAAGCAATAACTGTCACGCTTTAAACGATACATCTTCCTGTAAGACGATAACAAGTGACCATTAAGGGATTTTGATACTCATTCCGCGAACATAAGAAAAATATACTACCATTCACAGAATCTTCCCTGAAACGAACAATGTGGAAAGAAAATTTTAGCTTGGGACAATAACAAATTCGACGATTATTATGCGACTCGTGTAAGGCATTAAGAATACAAATGACTCACTAATGCGCGTAAATCTTTTTGCCCGAAAAAAGTGCAAATTATAAATTCACGCGAATGTGGGAGTCTTAATAAATCGAGGGGATCAGAAGTACGTGCAATTGTTTGGAAATGCAATGAAGGCAGAATGACGGTGGTGGAAGGACCGAGAGCTCAAAGAAGTGATTGTCGTGAACAACCTTAATTAATGGCAACACGTACACGTAAGCGAAGTGCGACAATGATATCGCCGGTATGAATCACAGGAAATTGGGTGTGTCTGCAACACTGTCGTATTCAAATCATTTCATCGCTTGATTTTTTATGAGATAACGATGAATAGTGTGCTAATAATGCAAATAATGTTTGCAGTCGAAATAGTAATGAGTGTACCATTTTTAATTTGGCGCTAAAGTTTTTTCGAAAAAGAATGCTTCGGTTCGGAGAAGCAATAGATAAGTGACCGTGATTTGAATCTACATCTTCATTTTCGGAATAAGATTTCTTAAAATACTTATCTGAATGGAAATTGTCCTGTTCATTCAAGATCATGATCTGACTTTAAAAGTCCATGTTTAAAAGTACAAGTTGACCTTCAAATGACCTTCACAATGAAAGTCAAACCCAAATTTAAGTTTACACATAGATCCATGAATTACTATAAAGTTTGAAGATTGAATTTCCTCTTAGAATAGATGTTTGCATCACTAAATATTCTGCCTATCCTCTGTCAAGAAGCGTTGATAAATATTTGATGACAATAAATAATAAATCAGTTGCTAGCACCTCCGTTCAAAGCAGCGAACGAAACCCGAATAATAATTTAAAACCGACGAATTTCATAATTAATTCTCTAATCAAAACCAAATAGCACCGCGTGAAACCCACCGCACCCCAAAATCTTGACCCTCACCGGGCTTGGCTAATATCAGAGGGCATCGAGTTAAGAATCCCATCTCCGCACGTACCGCGCCAGCTCCCTCGCAGCCCTTATTACGGGATCGCCAGGGGACCCGGGCGCTTAAGCTCCGCGGCAGCCTCCGACGTCTCCTCCCAAGGTCGTAACTCAAGACGCGACGCGGCGCGCGTTAAATTTTATGATTTATCGCGGGGCCGCTAATGAATTTTAATAGGAGACGGCCCCTACCGTAAAATGCGCAATTAACGATGCGCTACCGCTCCGCTCGAAAAATAAGAGATCGATACCCCGCGAACGGAGGTTTAAGCGCGATCGCAGATTAAGACTGATATCCAGCATCTTGTTTATCGGTGCGATATTTTTTACGCCGACTGGGGGAATAATCTTTCAAGGCGTGACGCTGGAAAAACTGTGCGGAAGTATGAAGGAACGTGGAAATCGATGCTGCCGCTTGTCGTGCTTTGTATAATAAACGAGAGGAGTAGGGTAATTGCTCGTTACAGAGCCTCTCGAGCAGGCTTTACGCGGAATTTTATTATGTACCGGAGTTTGTTTAATAAGAGAAGAAGTTGAAGTATTTTTATCGGACAATTGCATGGTATTTATAGATTTCGCTGAATAATTAGTTTACTAATCCATTCTTTTGCGTCATCCAGTTCCTAAAAATAAGGCTTGGTTAAATCTATGATGAGGTTCAGTCACGAGAGTTTTTCAAGGCGAATGATAAACATTGTGGTAAATAAGTTAGAAAACAAACTTTTGAACAAACTTTTCAAACTGCAACCATACGCAAATCCCTTACATTGAAGTAAAAAGAATAAGGACGATTTTCAAAGTGAACTTGCTTGAACTTCCAAAACACACTGGGGTCCAATCGTTTATTTACTTTTTCTGATTTCTTTCAATAAAGCGAGATTTGAGAAAAGGAAGACATTGCAAACATCTATTTACTTTTAAAATATTCAGCATTTATCTACAGAAAAAAATATTATCTTAGTTCCATAACGAGCACCTTATCTTCTCCACTGACTTTCCTTGCTAGCACGAATTTTTACCAATCATTTAAATTTAGAGGGAAGCAATTAAATATTTCGCGAAGCAAGTAGACGAGCTCCCAAGGCAAATAAAATTTCGCTCTCGGCACACGCAGTCACCCAAACGAGTGCTTAAAGTCATTAAGTCAGCGAATATTCGACGTGCCCGTAAAAAAGGCGGGAGAGGGTCCGAGGCGCGATTAGTCGTGGCGCGAAACGATAAATTTAAATGCGCATCGTTAAAAGTCGCAGGCCGCCGCCATGGCACGTCACCCGAGACGCCCAAACGTAACTGTGACGAGCCGAGCCCGAGACGACGTTCTTGAACTTGTAAAAGTCGGGCTCGCGCCGCCGTATAGATAGTAACAAAACGACCGAGCAAAAAGGAACCGGCGAGGGAAAACGAGAAGGCGAGCACGCGCACGCAATTCCACGCTCTTCGTTAGGTGCAGAAAGCGAGGTATGAGGAGGAACAGAGGAGCTTCAAATTAGACGGATGTTACAGAATTGCATTATCGTCCAAACGGTTGTTGGGATTATTCTTGTAGTGCAATTTAAACTTTTAAATTACATTTAAATAACTGATTAGAACACTTGAACATAAAATAATTTTACAATTGAGTGTAAAAATAGTCTATTCGTGGTCTTCTTCCTAACCGATCTTCTCACAAATAACTATCAAATTTCGCAAATTTTGTATATATATTTGAAAAAAGATTACAATAATACATTGATACATCCGAAAATATGGGAATGAATCTGAATAATATTTTCTGTATAGGAAACATTTTTTTCTACTAATAGGATTACAATTACTTAGGAAAACCATTAACTCGGAAAGGGTACAAGTAGGAGGGCGCACGATTTCCGGGTGGAAGCTTGACCCTAGACTATAAATTGGTACCCGATCTTTACAAATTATGGAAGGTCAGAGGAAGGTTTAACGTTACGCTAGTACCTGTCACTCCCACATGTATCCCGGCTAAGATACGGGACAGCTTTAATCTGCTTCTCACCCTTTTCCTTCTTCCGAAGATTATTTCGAAAGTGAGTTGACGTTTTCTGAAGACTAATTAATTGAATAAGCTTCATGACCTTATGTCTTATGAATTGGTACCGCGAAATATTGTTTCAGTTGATTTTGTCAATTCTAGATAATTTATTTTGATGTGCTGTTAGTGATTAACTTGAAATCAATTGTGGATGTATAAATAAATAAATATATTTTAGTCACAAATTGGGCAGTTGGTATTTTAATGACGAAGGCAAGACCAGTTTTTGGATAGTTAGTGGCAAAAAGTTATATCGTTCTAACAATGATTAACAAGTCTCATTAGTGTAGTAGAGAAGATTAGTAGAAAACAGCAGAACGCATAAATGAAACGTTATTTCACATATAAACAGGCTAGATGTTGTAGGTATGAACAAATTACTTAAATACGCTAAAACATTTCTATTTTTCACGGCACAAAAGAAGGCATCAGTAAAAATATAAGCCTTCCAATGTTATTTTAGTTCAAAACTATTTTCAGAATCCTGTCGTCCGTTTGAAGTGATAATACGCCCCCGCGGGAACGTAACAAGTTGCCTCATATTTTGATACAAGCCGAGCACTGCGCCGCGTGAAACAACAGGAGCATCCATCCCGCAAGAAAACGCTCTGTTTATTAAACAAACATTAGGGAGGCTCTCTCGCGCAAGCCCAGGGTGTAAAAAAGAAGGAACTTGCCGCCGCCGACAAAAGCCGCCTTATTTATAGAAGCGCCGCGTCGTCCATCCATTCCGCGAGTCTGGCCGAAGGCATAACGAATTCCCGGGTGTCGCTGCGGAGATAAAAAGTAAAAGAAAAAAGAAAAGGAGAGAGCGGCGCGGTGCGATTAGGGATTTTCGCCGGGTTTATTCTTGGGCGCCTATATGGTGGCGGGCGCCGCCGCCGCCCCCTTGTTATCGTCGAGCGGCTACTTCGCGGCCGGGCATCGACAAATATGCCGCCGGTGGCGCGCGGCCAAAATGCCGAACCAGACGCGGACGTGCCTCGGCCAGTGTCATCCTCACCCTGACTTTCGCAGCTCGGCGTTTCACGCCGCGTGTTGCGTCTGGCTACGGATCGTTACGCGCACGGTAGCTCTCATTCGAATTGATGCACCATCCACTCTTTCAATTTTTTGGAAAATTTTTTACAATTATTATACTTTGTTTTTTTAATTCGAAATTCAATAAGCAATGCCAAAACATACAGTGATTTTAGTTAAATGATAGATGTTAAGACAGATTTTGCATGTTAAGACGTTAAGAAGTTAAGATGTTAAAATGTTAAGACAGATTTTGTACATTTGAAGGTCAAATATATCATGATTATTATATATACTTAAAGGTTTTTGATAAACTCATTCAATGTTGAGATTTCAGACGAATTGTCCAGGGCAAAAGATACAGGAATATAAGTAGCTAACTTGTGATAACTATGAGTTTGACCTTTAAATACATGTTGAAGGTCACTTTAAGGTCAAGTTGATTTTCGATTAATAATACTTTACTTTAATAATACCTTTGATTCTGAGAAAATTTTTGATTCAACTTTATAACTTTTGTATCTGTGTGGTATCATTTAACTATAAATAGCGGAATTCATTCATCAATTTAAGTAGCAAAAACAATTGGTCTCCTCACGTGTCTACTATTATGGTAAATGGTACTGCGATTATTATTTTGCATTACACGGCAAATGTCTTATGGATCTATATGACAACACTCAATTTTTTTCATTTCGTGTTTATGGAGACCTATTAGCGTCACGGCATTCTACTGAGAGAAGATGATTGCCGAAATGACTGGTTGAATAGAGCACAATCGTTTAGTAGAATAGGCAAAATAAAATTAAGATTACAAATTACACTAACGTATTTCAAAATGGCTTCCTTTAAACATAAAATGTTTGAAAAAAATGGTAAAATGGTGTCAAAAATAGTACAAATCACTAGAGATAGTAAATCAACTAAGCTTCTAGCAAGCTCCTAGCAAATGAACTTTAATACTCACTGCAAATCACCAAAAATTCATTGGATTTCTCTGAATTTAATTTAGACTAGTGCCCACGCACCCGTGGCATTAAAATCCCACCATCAAACATCGAAACAAGTTACCGAAGTATTATCAGTTCAGTGACCGGCGAGCCATCCAAAAAAGAGAAACAACCGGTAAGCCAGTCGCACGCCGAGGAAAGAAGCGTGCTCCTTGGTCCGCGCGGAATGCACCGTCCGTATTTGTCCAGGGAGTTCGCGGCTTTGTCGCGCCAGTTCATCGCGCGCCGCGCGCAATTATCTCTCCCCGCGCGCCAAGCGGCATTACAAATTGGAAGCGCTAATACGGAAATTAGCACTCGAGCCGTGGGGAGTGAGAGAGAGAACATCCGTTTTCCCGCGAGAGGGGCTCTCCCGGCTGCGCCTCGGTGTAATTTCGCGACTCGATTGTTTGCGATGCGCCGCGGCGCGCGATTATTTCGCGGGGATTGTCAATCATTAGTTTTGCCGGCGCCCGATTTAATCTCTTTGTTTTGGCGATCATGCAAAACGACGCAGGAGAGCGCGAATTGCCCGCGCGAGTGGCCTCCGCTTGGCCCCGGTCGTAATTTCATTTGCGCGACCGAGTGATTGAAATAAATATAGGTGGTGCGTTAATGGCGAGGGGACTGTTTACTTGTTAACGGTTTCGATTGATTTTTTTTTACATGAAATTCGATAAATAAAATGAAATTGGATGAGGATTCGGTTTCGAGTGATGTTAACTGTTTAATTAGTAATGGAATAATCTTTATTTATGTTTTATTGGAAGTAAAAATATATTGATGATTATTTGTTTTTCTGGATATTGCAATTTCACTTGATTAATTGCTGACCGATAATTGTAAAAATGACAATTTTAAATTTAAAATTACAAGAGACAATTCATTTTTTTGTTATAACTTGTTC
>JAXIUT010009999.1:20722-33558 GCA_035586675.1 Eurytoma californica
TATCCAAGTAAACATTATAGATTAAAGGATATAAATAAAGATTGAAGATTTTTAAAAAATATCTGCACTCTGATAAAAAGGTACAATTTTTTAAGTAATTTTGAAACGTTTTCTTGACCACTTTATTCCTACAAACGGGTCATTTAAGAAAATGGTTTGTTTGGAGACATAAAATAGCCAAAAAAAACGTTTCAAATTGCTACTATTTATCAAAGCTCATGTAGTTCTTCATTCCATTGTAATCTTAAAAAAGCCTGCCCAGAAAATCTCTCGAAGAACAATCAAATATACTTGACAATGCGAGTCACGAGCAGACGCGCCAGACAAAAAAAAGGAATCAATCTCTCAACTCGTCGATTTCCCGACTCCTTTGTATCCACTTTGTTAGACCAACGTGATTTCCCCCACGATTCGCTATAATTCACACGACGTCCTCCTTGGCGAAGTGGGAACAAGATAAATTAAGCCGCGGTGCATCCGAAATCCATAATCGAGTGAAAGGAGCGGCGGGACGATACACAATCCGGCCCCGAAGAACAGGGGCAAGGTACATAGGTGCGGGGAAAAGTGATTGATCGAGACGGCGGCGGCGGTCCGAGAAAAGCGCGAGGAAAAATGTGTGAAAGCACGCGAGCGAGACAAAGGGAGGGGACGCGCGGAATATGAAAGGGGCGCGCGCGCGAACTGCGGGCACAATGGAGGCGCCGGACAAATGCAACCTGATGCAGCCGGCGTCGCGTACGCGCGCAGCCGGAGGCGGCCCCGTGATCTATGGCCACGTAATGAATTCCATTCTGCTGGACTTTAATTCCTGATTAGGCGGCCTCTCCTCCGCGTCCTACGCTTCGGTAATATTCATTATTCCGCGAGGGACCGGATTTACGCGGGATTAGAGTTTTCGAATCGCCACGCGCCCGCAATCCCGCATTGTCCGCGAGTTTAAGTGGATTTTTGAACTTTTCCAATGCTCTCCTCGCGGGAAAATTTAATTTTCGAATTCCCAGTTCTGCGCTTTTTGATTGTTTCGGGTCGAGGGCATACCGTGGAACTTGATGAATAAAAAAATTTTAATTTTTGCCCAGATGTGAAGGTAAAAAATGTCTAATTGTTTGTTCTGGCATATTTTTTTTTATTAAACAGTTTTTTTTATATAAAAATGGATCACGAATATTAAAAAGCAAAACAAAATGTTTGCGTCAGCCTAAGTAAAATTGATCAATTCAATCTAATCTTCGGTCTCTACAAAGACTATTTTAAAAGTACATAGTACATTTTGACTTTCAAATCATTTAATCAAATGTTTTCCTTTACTAACCCATTGGGAGTTTTTTCAAGAGGAAGCAAGCAAGTTTGATATTTTCTATCTCTAGGGATTAATAAGATAGCTTTTTTTAAATTTAAGTTATAAGATAAAAATCCCAACGTTAGTTTTGCTGAGCCGATATTTAAAGTTTTTACTGGCACAGAGTAAATGGATATTTGTAACCTTCTACATATTGCAAAAGTAAGTTTTTTACATTTTTCTAATAACTATTTAATACGATCTGCATTTCTACCTATCGGTAGTGATCTCAGTCGATGACTGTTTGATCCCCTTCCACCCAGTATCGAGATGACTTTACAAATTTTGAAAGGATCGTTTTTGGCTTTAAATTGTGTTAAGCATATTCGACAATGTACGACGTGTATACTGCATTTCTACATTTAAAGCGTTGATTTGTTAGGTGCATCATTAAGCTATATTTAAAAAAAGCATTGTTTTAAAATTTTTTGAATTGATCCACACTTTCATGCTACTTCTTGAGCACCAAGGCTACGCAGTAGAATTGCAATGAGTCGGCTTTTATTGACATTCAGTGGACGGCACGAATGCTTACGTAAAACCACTACACCGAACCAAGCACAGTAGAGTTCCAGCATTCAAGGAGTGCGGACGTACTAATACGATTTGTTTATATACTATAAGAAAAAGGTCAACAGTCTTAAAAAACAAATTTAACTTATTTCTGGAATCAGCGTTTAAGTGCTTAATCATCTTTGTAAAGTTATTAACTTGATTTACTAAAAGAAAACGGAAATATGAATCGTTGGTCGGGAAAAGTAGCAGTGGTCACTGGGGCATCATCTGGAATTGGTTTGGCCACTGCCAAGGCTTTTGTGCGTGAAGGTTTAATTGTCTTTGGTCTAGCACGAAGAAAAGAAAAGATGGAGGTAATTTTCAAAATTATTTTTTCATAAATACCTATTATTTTTTTAACAATTTCATTAATTATGCTTGTTTAAAAATTACTATATAGAAAGATATGATGGATGCTGAAGGACCAGGAAAATTCTACGCAAAAGAGTGTGATATAACATCAGAAAAAAACGTCATTGAGACATTCGAGTGGATAAAACAAACCGTAGGAACTGTTCACATATTAATAAATAATGCTGGAGTTTTAAAAGAAATAAAAATAGAAGGTGGAGTATTTTGACGTAATATTTAAAATATTAGCTATTAATATGTATGACTTTGAACGTAGGCAAAAAAAATGTTCCTCTCTAGCAATAAAGTACTAAAATGGTTTGTTAAAAACAAAATTATCGCGCTAGTGCCATACCATATTTTACAAATATTAATCGTTACGATTATAATAATAATCGATATAGCTCAAAATAAAATATAAAGAAAATTAGTATAGACAATGAAACATTCAAACACCATCTAAGGCTAATTAATTCAACAGTGAATTCTCAATTTTCCTTTTTTTAGATTCCAAAATAGAAGATCTTCAATTTGTCATAAATGTCAATGTAATGGGATTATTATACTGCTCCAGACAAGCTATAAAATTAATGAAAGCTAATGGCGAAGAATGCCACATAGTAAATATTAATAGGTACTATCACTCACTTATCAAGAATTTATAATTTGTAAAATGTATTGTGTTCCGAAGAATATATTTTTACCTAAATCAACTTATTGCAGCATCGCCGGTCATAAAACCCCATGTCTTGAAGGTCGTTACATAAATGTATACTCAGCAACAAAATTTGCTGTGAGATCATTATCTGAAACCCTCACGCACGAGCTTCTTGGAAATAAGATTCGAGTTAGCGTAAGTATAAGATTTTTTTTTTTTTTATACAAATATTTCTAATGACTCTAATCAACTAATTGCATTGTTTATAGAACTTGAGTCCAGGATTAGTTAAAACTGAAATCTTCAGCGCAGGAAATATGGATCTGTCAGCTTTCGGTGATATTCCTGCATTAACTTCAGAGGATATTGCGCAATCAATCCTACATGTTATCGCGGTACCTCCTCACGTCCAAATAACTGAGTTAACTATTAGACCCTTAGGAGAGCGATTTTAATGATCAGATTGCGTTTTCGCCATATCGTTGAATTATAATATGTCGCTGTAAACCAAAATCGTATAATTAATAAAGAAATGTACGTCTTTTATTCAAACAATTAGCAAAACAAAATTTGTTTATCAAATTTTTTAATAAAATCTTTACCAAATTATTTTTATTGAAAATGTACCGTTTTTACGGAGTCACCAATTACAGTGTGCTGGCATGTCTTACTTAACCCCACCCCCACTCCCTGTTCTATTATTCTATCATCACCTCATTGCACCTCATACTAGTATGGGTTATTTTATGGATTAAAGATATCATCCTTGACGCAACATGATAATTTTGTTATGTATTTAAAAATTCTTAATCCTACCGAAACTTATCTACATGCATTGTGACAACCACGCACTGCTCGGCCCTTTATCCGCACTTAGTTTATTAATTATTTCACATTCGCGAAATTCAATAATTATTGATTATTTTATCGATAAAAAGCGAAAAACCGATGGACAGACTGACAGGCGAGACTGATAGGGATTTTATCATTTAAAATGCGATAAGGTGATTATCAATTTGAGATATTTATTACGTATTTAATATTTTCTGCGAATTTTATTTCGATTTTTAGGCCTTCAACTACAATTGAATTTCTAAAGATAATGATAAAAAATGGCAAGGTATTATTTGCCGTACAAACTAAATGAATTAACATTGTGAAATTAATAATCACTTTACTTCTACAAAGAATGTGTAATACACGATTATGTATGAAAATTTACGAAATGATTATATAAACATTTTTTGTATTTATCTGCTCATGGAATTTAACTACCTTCTTTTTTTATCAAAAATACATCTCGACGCATCCTTCTGTCAGTCCTTCCGAAATGCCTCTTGGCAGTAGGTAGTTGTAGTAAAACGCACGATACTTAACCAATAGTAGCAAGTAAAAAAGTTCTTAACAAACGCAGAACTTTGGAAAACGGTGGCAATCCGCACTGCATGCGTCGATACAAGCAGGCGAGAGAACAGGCGCATACCTGTCCGCGCCCCGCCGCGAAGTTGTTCGAACCCGCGAGCATGGGCATTACTCCCCGGCGTTTCCGTTTATCCCCGCATGCGGAATAATTGATTCTACGAAATTTTGCTCGTCGGGATTCTCTCTTTCCCGGTCCGGCGTTATGTGTTTAGCAGCGCTGAGGCCTCGAACTAAACTCTCGTCTGTTTACGGACTACAAATGCAGGGGAGGTGGGGCTGGGGCGGACCGCGCCGTCTGCGAGGCTAATGCACTAATTACGCGGCGGTCGCATTATAAGTTCGCATTAGCTCAACATCCCGGCACGCGCGTGTCGACGCGAATTAACTGCGTCGGACGAGCTGCGAACGCGCGCGATGAATGCCGGCGATCGAATGCCTTTGATTGGACACGATTGAATTGAGATTTGAATTTTACGTGAGGGAATGAGGATTTCTAATTTTACTCGATTAAGGACCGGTATGTCGTCGTTGCAATTTTTCGTTGTATTGAATTAATTTTGAGATTAACAATTAATTTGGACTGACCCTCAATGACTGATTGCAAATTTAAATAATTGATTCTATCACTTGCTTTTATATATATAAACATGGTAAAAGTATCGATTAACGAATCATACGTATTATTAAGTGAATGCGGACTTTTCGACAGCTATATTGCCGTCCTCTTCAGCTGATGTAACGTTTATTTTAATGTATATATGGTAGTTACAAGTCTTTACAATAATGTAATATGTCGAAGATCTTACCAGTATAGTTTTTGAAAGCTATATAGCTCAGATAATAGCTCATAATCATAGGTAAAATAGTAATGAAGACGTTAGTAAAAATCTTTGCACAGAAATTAGCGTCAATAGAATATAATTCTCACCTTTTTCTTTTTTCGCTGAGTTAATATTCTAATCTCTTTAATAATGAGGATAAATAAGAACAGCACTTAATAAATAAATAAATAAACACATAAAGAAGAAGCAGAATAAGCAAAAGAAGCAAAAGCAGTGAAAGCGTTAATTCAATTAAGAAGATTCAATTAAGAAGTAAACAACACAATATAGTCAAAGGCTTTAAAGACAATGGTAAGTATATTATATTTAAAATTATTACGTTATACTTAAAATTCTTTATTAAAAAAACATGACCATATTGAAAACATTTGAATTTATATCGTTTTAAGGGGACAAGACACTGTTAAGTTTGAAATTAAAAAAAAGTGAGTTAATTTTGTCTAGATTATAATGAGTTAATTTTGTCTATATTAATAAAAATGATAAAAAAAGAAATTTTAAAATAAAATATATAAATAAAATATATAAAAAGGTGCACCTAAATTAAAATTTTGACTTTTTCAAAATCTGTTATACTCATTCCGGAGGAATTGTATTTGTGACAGAGAGAGATCCACGACGTAGGTAGTTTTGGATAAGTAGAAAAACGGCTGACGTTTGTTAATTATTTATGCTATGCCCCATTATCCACCTCAAGGTCGTCGCTCACTGCCCAAAAAAACTCGATAGCCTCTTCGGCTCGGCTAGCTATCGCCGGAGACGGGCCGGTCCGTATCGAGGCAGGTTAGGTCAGAGAGTATTATGCACTTTATCATTTAGAGCTGGTGGTCAGGAGAGAGCGAATTGCGTCGCGGGCCTCTCACCACTCCTCGCGTCCTTTTCGGCGCTAATTGTCGCACCGCTCCGCTTAGAATGTTGGAGCAAGACGCGGCTACCTGTCTTTCTCTCTCGCGTAATCGGGTGCCTCAAAAGACGCCCTTACGTTTCGGAAGTAATTGTGGCGTGTGATTTCCACGTCACATATTTAAAAAGAGGAACCTATAAGTACTAGTCGAATGGACCTTCGCTAGCTTCTGAACACTGCGTACCAGTTAATAAACATTCGAACATTGTAAAAAAAATATAACATTGACATCTGTAGAAAATTTATAGACATTGAATAACAATATCTATTTTTTTCAGACTATAAGTGTCTTGTCCCCTTAAAAGAAATAGAAGAGAAACTCATATACTTTATGCAGCATTTTTTACATTTAAAGTTTATAAAATATATTCTACTCACCATTGAGAGGAATAAATACATTGGAAAAGAATGCGACATTTAATTTGACGTACCTGAAACAAGAAAAATATGGGTTTCTTTAGAAAACTGTAATGAAACTCAATTCTAAAGTTAAACATTTGTAAAGGAGAAAAAACTCCTACTGAAAAGTTTTGTGATCGCAAAAAAAAAATCAACTGCGACTCAGTCGAAAAATCCAATATTTGTTTGACCACTTCGTAGGCACGCAAAAGAAGTATTGCAAGTTCAGGAACAAAAAAAGCAGAAACCTTATACAAATCCTGCAAAGGTTATATTTAAAAGTTGAACTTTCATAGGTTTTCAGTGCCATAAAACTTTTGAATTTCCTACGGCATATTTTAGTTACCTTTTCGAATCCCAATGTTTAATTTTCGACTCGATGCTACCTACGAAATCGGATAAAATAAAATATTAACTTTTGAAACTGCACGGAAAAATTTGTAAAAACTTTTTTATCTTGTGATTTTGGGAGAGCATTTTTTGCTTTACTGTGCATGCAGTATGTTTGAAACCACGAACAAAATTTTACTCTTTCGAATGTACACATGAACCCTTTAAAAATACACGGTACGGTATGGCATTTGAAATTTTCAGATTTAAAATGTAGTATAAATTCAGCAAGCTTATAAAACAGTTTCGTTAGACGGCAATTTATTATAAAGTGATCATAAAAGATAATTACTTCATTGTTGATAAGATTGGCCTCATTAAGATCGCCAAAAGGCCATTAGATTAATAGCATTGGCTCAATCACTTAAATCATCAAAAATGGCATAGCTAATAAACAAATTACAATTTGTATAAACAATAACATTTAGTTCTTTTTATTACTATTTGTAATTATAAAAAGTAATAATTTTACATACCAACTATTTTTCAGTAACACCGAAAATTACGCGGAACAAATCGCACTGCACGAAATCAACATTCCATGAGCAGTACCGAGTAGTGCAATAGCGGGGGAAGCATAAAGGAGTTAGCGCGCGAAATTTCGTGCAGCATAATTAACGGTCGAATTGGCAGGCGCGTTTGGAGGGAAATCTCGAAATAGCCCGGATAGCTCGACTGTGCGGCGACCGTGAATTAATAGCCTGTTCTCCCTTGACAAAAATCAATTACGAAACTTCATCAAGCGTGAATCGTGCAGCGTTTTTCCCTTGGCCATCAAGTCAAACCCTTTTCACTTATCTCCTGGCTTACTATTGTTAACTTTTCTCTTCCGCTTTTTTGTAGTTTGCAAGATATTTAACTATTTTTTGGATGCACTCATCGTATTCCGATCCTAGTTTTAACACTATCCTCACCCTAACATTACCTCTACGTTACTGTACACATTACCCCCATCCTACCGTATATCTAATCTCTACATTGTGCGTTAAAATTACTCATACCCATATACTAACCCTAATCTGTATGCGAAACCTACCCCATACTATACAACCTACCCCTCCACTACGTTACCCATATCATACATCTTACTCCTTACGATACTCTATTCATACCATACATCCTACCCTTGCATTTACCTACCCACACCATACATCCTACCCCTACACTACACATACCATAAATCCTTCTCTACTCTATCCATACCACACATCTTACCCGCACATTACCCTACCCATACCATACATTTTATCCCTACACCTCTACCCATCCATACATGTTACCCCTACACTACCTTACCCCATACCTATCCACACCCTATGGTACCTTTCCCTGTCCCATACCCCACCACCCTACACTTCCCCGCACCCTACCCTTAACACTACCCTACACCTGTTCTCACGATACACCCAACCCATAACATACTCTATTGCCTATCCTACCGCTACCTCAATGTACACCTTAAAGTTATCCTACCCTACATCATCCCCAAACATACACCCAAATTATATCCTCTACTTTACCCTTATCCTTCCTTTCATTTTACCTCTATCCTACACACCACCCATACCTTACAGCATACCCTACCATACCACCACCCTACGATACCCTACATTACCCACGGCCTACGCAACAACCTTTGTTATCCTACCCTATCTAACCCTTCGCTATTATATCCTGACTATTATATCTATCCTGCACTAACCTAACCTTATTCTACCCTACCATACTCTTGTTCCTGGCCTGCTCTATTGTAACTTGCCCTTTTGTCATACGCCAAAAAAATAACTCAGTGATCAATCCCTGTTCTTTTAGTGCACAATGAAATACTGAGAAACACCATTTAGAGAATTAATAAAAAATATATAATTTTGAAGGTAAAATTTAAACTGTCATTTATTTTAAATTACAACTTTCTAAAATGTCTTCCCTAAAAAACAAACCGGCTCTCGACAACCGTACGTATTCTTTATGATGCACTCGCAGCTGCGCCAAGTGAATCACGATTCCTAGCGTCTTATCATACATTTTTTTTAGTCTAGCTGTTACAGATCGGTCTTTGTGCCAGGACGAGGGCGCGAGCCGGCTCCTGAAGTGGTCTGGGGAAAATTCTGTCCTCGGGGGTACTGAGCTATTCTTTTTTTTTCCTCATACAGGCGCCGCCGCCGTTTGCTTTCGCGTGCCTTCGGTGGATTTTTTCTATTGTTCGGGTGCTGTCTTCTTTGCGGGCGCCTGGTGCGATGCTTCCGTCGTTGTGGTTGAGTGTGAAGGGGGCTTTGTGTCGCGGACGCGCGAGAACGAACGGCTTTGTGTTTGCACTTCATAGCTGTTGATTGTTATTGATCGAAATCGAGCGAGGTTAATGAATGAGTTCTCTGGGTGCGTTGTGTGTTTTAAATGTTTGGACTCTACGTGTTGACTTTCTTTTAGGGAAGACAGTGAGGGGAGCCTTTTTTAATATGCCAGGGTAACTTTATAGAGTTTTTTGTTTCATATATTCAGTCGTTTAGTACCGTTTGTATAACGACTAATTGAGTTTACTTATTTTCTTAAGTAACACGATCCATCAAAAGACTTTATGTTGTATTACATTTACTTAGTTTAAATTTTTTAATTTTAATTTCATAACTACACATTAACTCAAATAATTTTAAGGCGTTTTTAATAATATAATTCAAAGAATAATACTGTATAATTTTTAATAAACGTCAAGCAATTAACAGACAATTGAATGTTTTATTTATAATAGTGAGAATAACGGTAAAAATGTAAAGTAAAGGAGCATAAAATGATGGTGATTAGCTACTCTACATTCGTACACCGTGGAACGTTTATGACGCGTTCAACCCACGTAGCAGTCGTAAGTTCATGATGATTTACTTAAGTGCATTCACTTCAGACTCAGACGTTTCGTACTTTCATCAACCTGACGCTTAATGAACAAAATTTTAAACAGAATTAAGACTTTCCACTAGAGTTTACGTTTCCTTTGAGATTTTCTTTTAAAAATTCTATGTTATTGTTTTAATTAAAAAACGAGGAGTAAATTTAAACTTTTCTTGTTACAAAGGAGTAAACCAGTTTTTGAAATGAATTCTAATGACTTAACTACAAGTAATTAAAATATATTTAAAATTATCAAACAATTGATATATTATTTATAATGAATTCTAAAATGAATAAAAAAGAAAATAAGTACATCTCAGCCATTCAAGATACTAACAAGTCGGTAGAACTTTAATCTCGAACGCTCAAAAGAATTTAAAAGAATCCTCGCAATACTCCTTAAATCCCTAAATTCTTTCGGTAAACCTCGCACTTTAAGGCTGTCAATATCCTCACAAAGATCGACTCGCGGTGAGGGGTCCCCTCGCACTTTGCGGTAAATCCAACGCGCGAAATTTCGGTCTTTTTCGACGGAGGTGCGCACGCAAGTGCGCGAGAGGCATTCGCGACAAAAGGACGAAAAGCAGCAGCAGGACGTGGTGGGCAATAAAGCGGCCGAGCAGCTAGGGGAGCGTCACCGCGCGACGAGCATCGCTTCGTCGGATCGCGTCTTGGCGGTGCGGGCAAACGCTTGCGGGCCGATCTTCACACGCGGATGAATTTCAATATCCTTTGTTCGACGAGCGTATCCTGCTGCGGATCCATCGAGGGCGTGCGTGCATAATGGGGGCAGCGAAGCGCGACGGTAATGAGCGACGGGAGGCGCTAGTGCGCGGCTCATGACACGGCCCTGCCGAGGCTAAAACTCAATTCGATGCGGCTAATTGAAAAAATGTTAAGGCTGAAGGTACTTTAATGGGAGTCCGTCCTGCAGGGTAGATGAGGGCAAGCCCGTAAATGTATGAGTGTGCATATCCAATCGATGTTTCTCGTGTTAAAGTAAACATGCAATGTACATTCCTAAATACACAAATATTAATGTAAATAACAAACATGGTATCCTGACTGAAAATAATAGGAGTTAGAAAGAGCTAACATGTAAGTAATGTTGATTCTAGTTTGAAATACATTTTCAATATATTTTAATTTTTTCAATGTCATTTAGAGGTCAGCTTTTTAAAGAAACCCTTTTTTGTAACATCAAATTCTAAGATCAAAAAATTTAATGTTAGATATTTATGGATGTTAGGATCAGTGACCCCAGAAATGTCAACATAAATATGGAAACTTCTCCATTTAATTTAAGTAACTTTTCGTATTGTACGTAGAATAGAGTCTTCTAAAAAAATAATCTATAAATTTTGGAAAAATGAAGTCATTCTCAAGCACCAAAGTGTACTAAAATCTCTGATCGTTACAACACTATTTAAAAGACAAAGAAAACCAAAACAAAATTAAAAAGTAATTTTCACTCAACTAATATTGAGTGTAATGACTGAATTCAAAACGACGGAGTAAGATAACATACAGTATATAAAGACCGCATTACTTTGGCAACCGATTGTAAAGCTAAACACTCCGCTGCGAATTGCATTTTTATCTCAACAATGAAAGCCGTAGTCTGTTCCCTTGTGTTAGCGTGTATCATGGTGGCATACGCCATGGACCGCCATTTTGAAAAAAATTCAGTCCGAAGGTATAACTCAAACTTTCAAAATGGTTGTTTAATAATATATCTTCAATATAATCATTTAATCTTATTCTTTTCCACTTTAGCACTTGGTTTGAACCGATAAGTGAAAATAAAACATTGGAAACCATCAAAAGTAAGAGTGTAGTTTCTTCTTAGAAATAATATTTTATTTTTAACTGATGTTTCTAGAATAATTCCATTCAAATCCACTTAATTAATTTAAAAAATAAAGGCAATGATTGCAATTCCATTTACAGAGTGTAATTACGAAGTTCAGAACCCTTATGGTTTACTCGAGCAAACGTTTACTAAAAAGTTGACAAAGGATGCAGGAGTATGTATGTGGAAGATGAGAGCCCCGGAGAATCATATTATCCATGTAATATCTATTACTATCGACTTAGAGGATGAAACGCAGGCTATTGCCAATGATGAAAAACTCACAACAGTCTATCTGTGGGATGGCATGATACCCAGAAAAAACCGGTTATTCTGGTAATTGCAATAATTCTATATTCCTAAATTATAAGTTGAAATTATTGATGCATCGTCACATTATCAGTTTAGAAAATTGTATGGCTAAGTAAATTATTGTGACACGGTAGTAGATAATAGAGACTATAATTAGGATCTAGGTGAATGAATTAGTGTCGAAATAAGATTCTTACTAACGGATTTTTAAAGATCAATTAAGTAAATCTTACTAATTTCTTTTCGTCTAGTAATCTAAAAACATAATGATTTTTTATTTTAAGGTATTCACCTACACAAAAGGAAGGATACAATCCCTTCGTACAAAGTATATCATCAGGTCGAGACATGATAATCGAAATTGAATATCATCTCCATCCGGAATTTTCGACTCAGAAAGTTGCGATAAAATACGAATTTATTGACCTCGACAAGATGAGGAAACTGTTGACGTAATAATCAAAATTGAATATCGTCTTTAACAAGAATGTGTTGATTTGTAATAAAAAATGTGATTAAAAAAATTGATGACCTCGCCAAAATGAAGGAACCTATGAGTACGAAAAAATCTCAATATTGTAAAAATACATGAACTTCAATAAAATTGTATGGACTGCAACACTTATTTTCCTTTGAATATCACATTAGGTATGTTAAGTTAATTTCCTTGAAATTTAGAAAATACAAATAAAATGCAGAATGAAGTGTAAATTACTTTTCATGTAAAAATTTACAGCTGCGTTATTAAATGATTTTAACGATCACGTTTGCATTAAGTTACAGATAGAAATCAAACATTAATAATAATTTGATTCTTTATTAGTCAATTATTTTGTCTGATCTACACGCAATAAAATCTGGGAAATATCCATGACTAATTTTAAATGATTCGTCAAAATATATTTTTAAAATAAACTAGTTTTTAT
>JAXIUT010009999.1:33658-63266 GCA_035586675.1 Eurytoma californica
TCCTGAGTATCCTGAATTAGAAATAAAATATAAAAGTATTTTAAGTGTCGATAAATAAATTATACACCTGTAAGAAGTCTCATCATACGTAGTTCCTTAAATTGCCATTAATTCCTATCGTTTGTTTTACGTAAAAATTATTTGTAATAAACGCGTTAGTCATAGAAGAGTTGATCTACGTTTCGTTCTCACGCAAAGCAGTTTAAATATATAATTGTGTTATTGCTACTTTATTGCAACCAATTTTAATATTAACTTAAGATGAAATTACTTTTATTTTATAATTTTGTGTGAATATAAATGCCAAAGAAACATACTGTTTCATTTTCATTTTTAGTGAAATCTGACAAAGGTATAGTATAAAGAATAAATACAATTTTTTGAAGCAGAATGATATAACAAAAAAAAACTTATAATATTTTCAAAGTAGTATAAATCATTTGCTGTCATAAAATATTAAACAGGAATTATTATTATTGTACAATATCAAAGGAGTGATCGGTAAAAAAAGGCCAGAGTGAGCGATTGCCTGATCCTCCGATAAGTATCCCTCCCACCAGGATGGAGATGAGGTTAGTTTATAAAAATACAAGTTAGTCACTGCAGAGTCAGTTCGCGTTTGGCTCTCACGCGAGGCGCACTAAAATAATCGACGAATTATTAGTTGTCTACAGTTTTAAATTCAAGATGAAACTGGCTTTGATTGTTGTTTTTGCACTGCTTGGTGCTACCGTAAATGCAGCTTACGTGACTAAATTTACAGTGACACCTGGACACAGGTAAATGATTACCGTAAATTTAAAGAATTTTACTTTTTGAGTATTTTCCTTGAATTTTAAATCTATATAATAAACTGTATTCTGCATACGCATTATTGTTCATTACATTCCAGTGACGACCTGAAACCAATGAACGTTAATGCAACGGCTACATACACCAGTAAGTAAATAAAGTTAATATGTCAAGTATGTAAAATTTTATTTTTATTAACAGAATTTATTGATACTATGTAGAATGCAAAGAAGAAATAACGGCCACAGAAGGAATTATTGAAAAGTTTTACGAACGAGGAACTACCAAAAACGACGAAAAATGTGTATGGGTAATTAAGGCACCAAAAGACAAAGTTGTTAATATAGATTTACTGTCCTTCAACTTGGAAAATGACGAAGAACCAACATACGACAATAGCGCTGAATCCACCGTTGTTTCATTCTTCGACCACTCCAGACCAGAAGAACAGTTACTCCAACAGTAAGAATAGACATTTTTTTTATACCAAATTGCATTTGCAGTAAATCAATTGTTGAAAATGAATAAACTCATAATGCAAATTTATATATTTTTGCAGATTTTTTATATCGACTGCAGAAAAGATTAGTAGATTTTTGGAACCCATTCGTGGTAAAGAAATATTGATTGCAATTAAATATCACGATCACAAGGATTTTTCGAGACAAAAAATATTCATAAAATATAGCTTCCAAGATTAAAAATACATGCTTATGAACAAGTTTGAAGGATAATAAAGTAATTTAAATAGCAAATGAGCTGATGATTATTTAAAAATGCTTGTTATTCTACAAAGTCCTTTTTAAAAAATAAAAAGGAGAATGTCGGAATGATGTTTTACGTAATTTAAAGTCGAAATTCACAATGTTTAAAAAATGTGTATGAGTGTGTATATGTTTGCACACGCGTACCCGCGTATTATTTACGCGTATGTGAGTGTGTATGCGTGTGTGCGTGTATCGGCGTACGTGTGCGTGCGTGTGTTTTTGCATTAATTTTTAAGTTCTCCACAAATTGTTGCTTCTTCTGTCAGTTTCTCTCAATCCACTAGCCGTTTGCGCAACTTGTGTCAGATACACCTGACACCGTGCTAGTTCGCAACCCTCCTAAAACTTCGACTGAACCGACCACTCGTAGACATCACTCTTAATAAACACGTCGGCGAGACAATCAGGAGCCGCGATCGGACCAGTCCAGCCGGAAGATTACCATAGCCGCGCCGACGACGAAATCACTCGGAGGCAGCGAAAAAGTGAGCCGAGATTACGCGGCGCGCATGGATAAACGCGCAAAATTCCAGCCAAGGCCTCGACGGCGCTGGGACTTTTCGAATCCTACGGGCGGACACGACACGGGGGCGCCCGTAAAAATAGCCGGCTAACAAAGCGGCCAGTGTGTATCGCACAGCCTCCCCCCCTCCCCCTCCATAAAACACTCCACGGGAACGAACGGGCGCGCGTGCAGCCGACGCGCGATTGACATGGATTGCTCGGTTCCGATCGGACCGGCGTGTCGCGGCAGCGGCCTTCGATCGCGCACGGGGGGAGAGAAAAAATTTCGATCCAGCATCGGGACACACTGTTCCCGGGAGATTTCTCCGCGAATGAGAGTGAGAGCGAGAGAGAGAGAGAGAGAGAGAGAGAGTAACGAGCAACGAGCGACAACGGACTGTTTGTCTTGCTTGAAGGTGAGCTGGCCTCCGATTAATGCGCCCCACTTTTTTCCGCGGTAATTATTCTCTCGGGAATGCCGAAGAAAATCCCAGACGTTAAATAACCCGTTTGTTGTTGCCAGTGATGTCTGCTAGTAATATAGATGTATATTGCGCTTCTTTATTATCCGGTAGTTATTTCTTATTGAATGGTATTGTATTATTTGATATATACGGTAACTTAATGTTTTTCTTTTTATACCGTAAGAGTCTACAAAGGAGTTTGGTTAAATGTGGAGATCCTAGATTTTGAAATTGTTCTAAAGATGGTTCCTTTGATGTCCAGATAGGACATTTTGTAGATCGTGGAAGAATAGATGGATGTGTAACCGAATGAGTGGATGGATGAATTGAATAACTGATGTATGGATGAAAACTTTTGATACACACCTCAAACAAATATGGAATGCAAAAATAATTTCCGCTCACCTTAAAAGGCTTAAAAGCTAATGGTAACTTTTCAAACGAACAACTAAATACTGACGCTGATTAAGGTAAGGCAACGTACTCGCAGGCATAACATTAATACGTGTCGCCCTTAATTTCTCGCACTCCCGCGTTTGCTCGAATTTCCGAGTAATCCGTCCTTGACGCGGGACGGCAAACGGACCGAGTCCGTGGTAAAAGCATCGGGCGAAGAAAAGAAAAAATGAGAAAAGGAAGGAATAGAAGAGGGGAAACGGAATCGGAATGCAATCCGCGCCCAGTGTACATTACAAAAGGCGCTCGCCTCGGCCAAACTCTACGCTCCGACGCTATCGCGTCCATTGCCTCGCGAGCTCGTATTCATTACCCGCGGTGGGAGGTTTTGGATTACCTTCTCAAAGCGCGCGCCAAGTATTCTACGGCTGAGCCCGAAAAGGTCGAAGCGCGCCGGCGAAAGAACAACGACCTCGGTGAAATGGCGTTTCACCGGAACTTTCACCTTTTTTTTCACCGCTTTTGGTATTATTGGTTGATTGATTTATTTTTTTCTACTCTTTAGCGAAAAATTTACGGTAACTGGTGATTTACACAGTATACAACTACTGGTAACGACTGTAACTACTGGTGATGTTTTTCGAACATAGCTAAATCAATGTAACGAAATCAATGTTCTAATAAAGTTTTGCCAATAGTATTTTTCTTCATTTTATTGAAGGAACATTACAGGAACGTTACGTATGAAACAATATTCTGACATTTTATCATTCTAAGAACATCTGATGAAGGTTCTAATTTTTGAGTGATTCATTCATTTATTCCTCTAAGGGCATTCTAGAAATATTGCTATTCGCTCAGTGTCCATCTACGTTGGCGCCCTCTGCAGTAAAAAAGGTTATCAGAACTGTCATTATCAGAACTGGATTCCAAGCCATTACGCATAATATTAATTTTAATCCTCAAAAAGGAATCCTAATAGTTGAAGAGCTTTCGGGGTTAGGCAAAACTCGTCTGCTTATATGTAGTGTAATACTCACAACATCGGTAAACGAGCATCCGTACAAAGTTAAACTGCAAGTAAGTACATTAAAAAAACGATTAATATATAACGATCGTTTTAAGTCTCTCTATACTGTGTTAAATATAAAAACAGAATTTAAAAACATTTTGGTGGAGGTTAAGAAAACCGATTTCAGTGTATAAAGAGTCGCGCGCGCCGTGCGGTGACTCATACTTGCCATCGAGGCGCTACTGCGCCTCTTAATTTTATAGCACTCTAACCTCAAAATGGCAACTTTAATAGAAATTTTCGGCCCTCGTGAAGAACACTTTATTTTTAATATTTTATAGTTTCATATTCTTTTACAAAGATCTTTACTTATTGATAATTGTGATTTAACAAAATTACGGTAAATGTTTATTATTTTTCTTGCTTTTTGCTATACACTATGTGTATTACAGCTACCACAAGCAGCGAAAAACCTGCACTAGTAGCGCTGCGGTCGATTCCGCCGATGGACACTGAGCAAATAGGTGATCAGCAATGATAATTGGCATGTGATTTTCAAACTTAACTGAAACGCTTTTTCAACCAGTATTTAACTTGAAAAACTATTCTCTATTACATGAGGTAACCTAACCTTAAAATCTAGCATTTTTGTCCTTAGAAGGCATAACGTTTTAATGAAAATATTTATGTATAAAGTTTCATATAGTCCACATTAAAAATGTTCTCCTAAAATAAATACTGATCTTCATCCATATTGATACCATACAGATTAATTACAGTTAATCCAATCAGAATTCAAAAAAGCAAAAGTAATCTTGATTTTGTATTCATATTTAAATTTCTATAACTAACCTAAATAAGTCCACTACTTTGATTTGTACAAACACATACACACAACGTAGAAATAAAATAACCAAAACATAGTGCCCATAAATTTTTTGTTATTCGAGATTGATGAAACTGAAATCCACTTTTAGGGTATATAGTATCGCCGCGTCCCGTGAGGCCGGCAGTCAATCGAACGAGATTCAAAAAGTAAAGGCGAAACGAGCGAGTGAGTCGCTTCGGGCCCGAAATTCGATTGACTATCCGCGAATCCCTAACGAACTGTTTACATCCTAAATATTAATGGCCGATCGATCGTAATTCCGCTGCAAACAATCGCGGAGGGGTCCGGGGATTTTTATTGGCGCGACTTGCTGAATATGCGCCTACAGCTAATTCGCCAACGGTGTTAGGGTTTTTTTTTACGTATCGATACACAGCCTTGATGGCAAATCTGGTTGCATGTGCTGGGCGTTATTCTTTTGTTTATACGAAAGAATTTAACGCTCGAATTGCCTATCGTTGACGTAGACGAATTTTTTAAATGTTGGAAGAGGAATTTGAGAGCTGACAAGTAGAATTTAATTTTTAACTCTTTTAAGTAGTTCAAAAAGATTTAATAGTATTTTTAACGTTAAAAATCGAAGAATAATTTTCATTGCACAATGCAAAAATTCAAATTAATTCCTAGTTTTAATGTTACATAAATTTAATTGGTGTACTACTTTTACTTTTATCTAAATGAGATTGAATGATACTAATAAATTACTATTAATTAATCAGCTTTGCACCAGCCAAATCAAGTTTACTGTATGATACATAAATTAGTTCAACATCGGTGTTTAGCAATTTTAACTATTAAAATACCCGATACTTAACAAATCCTGATATGTAAAGCGATATATTGAGGCATATTTTACGATCGAAAAGCGAAGTTAGGAATTGATTTTAGTCATCTAATTAAATTTCTTGCAATTAATGAGCAAATAGTCCACAAGTACGTACTAATTGTTCTCTGAACTCGAAATGGTTTAAACGTTGTAATTTGGTCGTAATCTTCCTTCTCATAACTTATATAGAGCTCTTGATGATATCGAGATTAACTCGGTGAAGTTTGCGAAGCTTCATTCTAGTATAATGAAAAATTTTAATCAATCGCAATCCTGATTTTAAAGTTATATTACATCATTCTCATTCA
Source organism: Eurytoma californica (assembly GCA_035586675.1). NCBI lineage: Eukaryota > Metazoa > Arthropoda > Insecta > Hymenoptera > Eurytomidae > Eurytoma > Eurytoma californica. Next base: position 39,617 of record JAXIUT010009999.1, read on the forward strand.
TCTTCTTGAATATCATTTAAAAATAACAAAAATTTCAGCTTTTCGTCTAAATTAGTTAGTCTCCAAATTAATTTAATGAAAGAAATACTGTAATGTCGGTATATCTCTGCCCCTTAAAATGCGATTGAGCCCAGGCACAGCACATAATATTATATTAATATTGGTTGGTACATTTACCACCAGGTGGACTTTGAGGCATCTGTCTTTCTCAGTAGACTGCTGTCTCAGTTTTATATCTAAACCATTAAGATATGGGTATAAGGCACCAAGACAAGACTACTGGTGCACCAAGAAATACTGATAATCATTTAACTAATTATGCAAAGAATCGTGTAATCATTGAAAAATCGATTGTATTCTCGTAATCATTATAATCTAATGTCACTAAAATTACAGTAAATAATGCTCGTTATTAGGTGTCGCGGATCGCGGTAATAAGCTGACGGGCACAAGTTGAGATAAAACGTACAAGAGGTTCCGGATCAGCATGCCGAATGTGCGAAATAATCAGTGCACGCTTCCTATTCTATCGTATAATCACGGGTATATAAGGAGTCGTCGAAAAGGTCTCGGGGCTCTGACTCACGACAGCGACTCCAGGACGACACGCTGCCGAATACCGCGTCGCGACACACACGAACGATCTCTCTCTGGCGAAGTGTTCAATAAACGAGCATTTACGGTATATCCTAGTGTTCTTTAAATAGCCTATCCCATCCACAATAATCTCGTAGTACTTCGGTACTACTCGAAAGTAACGTAACTGCGAATTCCCACTGGATTATAAATAATCCGTAACAGTAGGCTTGATTTAGAATTATTGGAAGATTAAATAACACTATTTTTTCAACTTGGCACTCTATGTGTATAAGTTGAAAAATCAGATTCGCGTTACTTAGTGAATGAAACATGTACGGTGGCATCACGGATAACTCCAAGGCCATTAAATCAAGAAGAAGAAGACATCAGTGAATTAACTGCAACAAAATGCTATCGCGACCAAAATCCAAAATTGAAGTAAAAATGTTATCAAATATCTCTAGTAAAAATCTGTACTATTCATTATTGAAGTTAATTATGAGTATTTAACTACCCATTTAAAACATTGAGCATTAATCCACTAGAAACACTATCGAAATAATTGAACCACGATCAGCTCAAGCACCTAAATCGCGAAGAAAACACAGCTAACGCGCGATTTCATCAAATTAACCGGGATTCGAATCGATACAACTCCACATCGGGTGACCTCCACCTCCCCCCCTCCCCGGCTCAGCCTTACTTGTCGATTGAGCGGCTGCCGTCCTCAAAATTAGCATATCCCATTCCTTCTTCATCAGCGTTTCCACTGCCGTCCGCGACGTGGAGTGACCGAGCGTCTGCGCAGTTTCCTCCGCAGTCGTTTTGTGGGAATCTAATCCTCTCTTTTCTCTATCTTCGGGGCGCCGCGCGCACGGTTACGTAACCCCGGGGCGCGATAGGGAGCGCGTTAAGGCCTGTTTAAGTGCCATCGGGCCGATGATAATTATCCGATTAAAGGGACTTGGGCGCACGCGGCGGACGGCGCTCGCCTCCCTAAATGGGATTCCGAACTTGGCAAAGCGCCTTTTAATGGCGCGGATTAAGCTGTGTAAGTGTGCGGCATCGGGGGATACGCGGAGTAGGCCGAGTAGCCTGCCGGATTCGAAAATTCTCAGAGAGGCGACTGGAGTTAAGAAGCTGCCTGTAATGCGTTGGCTGCATCAAGGATGGCTGCCGGATCAATAGTCATTACCCACGCTTGAATTGGAACTCAATATTCTTTAATTCTCATAAATTTTTCGAACAAACAGTTAATGTATAGTAGTTAATGTACTTGTTTAAATAATTTGTTTTTATTAGTTAATGAAATCCTTGTGATTTGTTAACTTTTAAATACTATCCTTTTTTGTACCTTAATTAAATTGAATACGATGGAAATTAAAATAATTGAGCTTAAAAAGCTTATTTATCATTCAAGTGTGCTTACTAATTATTTTTATTGAACAGGCAATGGGTGAATTTTATTTATGAAGAAAAATATTAATTCCGCATTTACTCTTTTTAATACAATCCATAACCTCTCTAAAAATCCCATGATCAATAATTGTTATTGCCTAATTTTTCTGGTTAAATAAAAATAACCAAAACTACAAATAAAGGATTGCGAAACCGAAGAACAGGATTCCGAAACCGAAGAACAGGAAAGTCTCCAGCATATATCGGAGGCGATCAAAGAAACGAGCGCCGCGAGACCGACGTTAAAATTTTCCCGAGGCCCTGCGCAACCACGGGTCGTTGGTACTTATACGTGTCGAGCGCGAGCGCCATCAGCCGGTTCCAGTAATTAACCGGGCTTTTTGCGCGCAGCCGTCGCCGCGGGGCCGATTCGCGCGCAAAAACGACGCGCCGGCGACGCTGTCGGTGGGTGGACCGCAGCCGCTTACACGCCCGTTCGCAGGGGCATTAACATAATAGAGTAGTCGTCTTTAATGGGACGAGGACGGGGGCTGCCCGTCGGAGCAATCCTGGGGCCGGCGTCTCGGTTCCTCGACGAGTTTGCGCTTTGAAGTGCGGGCGAATGCGAGCCGCGACCACTGCTCCAGAGGTAGCATTGTCATTCCACATTTGACCGAGCGCTGCGGTGACCGACTACTTGCGGCACTTTGTCTCTTCTTTGGTCTTAGGCTTTGTGGGTAACGTGTTCCTCTTTTTTTTTTCGGTTGGCAATAGCATGTTTGAGAGATTGACGATTTTTTGAACGCACAGAGTTTGTGGAGGTGTTATGCTAGTATGAAAAAAGATTAATTTTTATAGGGTTAGTTTAAAAACAATTTTAGAAAAATTCTACTGTAAAAAAGTATGGGCGCCATTTTGTTTAGAAGAAATTGATTGATCGACGAGATTTGGTGTAGAGGGAGTAACGAATTTAGAGAACGAAACTTTTAATAGCATCTTGCATGTGGCAAGGACGAAAATTAGGTAAATCCATCAGTAATAAAAATAATAAGGTTTCGATAGTACGCTCTTGAAAGTTGATGGCGCCATCTTACCTAAATGAAATTCAAGAATTTATTGAATTGATTATCTGAAATCTGGACTGTGCAATTAGTAAGTGTTAATTTAGACTGAGGAAATTGAACACGACATCTTTAATGCGAATAAAAACAGTAACAAAAGTTAAAAACTGAGTATTCTATTATAAAAAAATGATGCGTTCATTGGCTCAATTCCAATCCACCGACTATTATAGCGACTTATTCCAATTCTTTTAGCTGTAGGAATAATATGATGTGAACAATAAAATAAAAAATTACAGGTAACAATTTCCTTTTGTTCATAAAATCTCTTATATTATTCAAGGAAGCAGAGTAAACCGTGTATTAAAAAAGGAAATTGAAAAGTAAGCTTGGTATACTTTTAATATTTTAGTATAGCGGTTGTAGTAAAAAATTTTGAATTATTATAGCGCACATAAAAACTGTATGTACATTACGATGTAGCGGAATCATAAAAGGATAGTTCGACCATTAAATATTTCAAAGAAAATTAAGTGCACCTTTTACATTTTTCAACATCTATTTTCCATTTTTCCAAATTTAAAATTTATTCGTTCAAGTTCTTGAGAGAAACATTGAATTAGGTGAAGTAGCGTTGAATACTTCACGAAATTCAAACAGCGAAGAAATGCCTCTTACAAAGTAACCATTAGAATGACTTAACAAGCTAAAAGCTGCAGAACAATTTTGTTATGTAAGTAGGAAAGTGTATTATAACTTTGAAATTAAGCTTGCTGAAAGTTAACTAGTACAGATGCTACACCATATTTAATATTAACTTTATTTCATGCGCTAAATATCTTCATCTTTGTTTTCTCTAATACTTTAACATTGTACTTGTACTTTAACAGTTAATTTTGAAAAGAAATTATATTTTAAGAAAATTTCACAATACTCTATTAGTATATTAGTACACCTTGACAAGTGAGAATAATCAGAAGAAATTGATGATACTGTACTTCAGCATCTACACTGGTATTTAATTCGCCTCAAAGGCAATAAAACGTATCGTAATGGAAATTTTTTAAACAATAAAATTAAAATATACAGCGAAAAGTACTTTAGAACATTACACCGCTGAATCGTCGATTACCAAGTTTAAATTTGCATTTCAAACCGGGTGTGCTTACGAAGAAAAGAGAAATTCCCATTACGCCGAAAAAGACCGATAAAAAAGCGACGATTCTCCGGTCAGCGCTAAAGGACTAGAAAAAGGTGAAGGCCGTTAAAGGACGAACAAGGTCGTTCGGCGATTTAACCGGAGTCCGGATAATTGCTCCCGCGCTCGCTGCTCTGTAATAAATGCGCGCACGAGACTTCTACCGTCGTCTTGTTGCGGAATTTGCCACCGGGGGTACATCGCGCGGCGACTCTGTCCCTTGACTCTCCACTTTTTACGCGATGTTTCATTGAAAAAGCGAATTTATTGCGTATTGACCCCCCACCCCCGTCCGCAGGATTTTATGGCGCAGGTGGATTTATGCGTGTTTTTTCGATGCGTAGCCCCGTGCATTATTCGCGAATATTTTAATTATGTTCGACAGTCTCTGAATGGAACGACTGGTTTTCACTGGGTCATCGGTGATTTGATAAGCAAGATGTGTTGGAAGATGATTGGCGCGTTTTTTAATTAACGACGAATCAAGGATTTAAGGATTCCCTATAGGTACCGTTTTTGTTTCGCGATGTGTGTCCTTTGATGATTGTGGATGAGGGAATTTACTTGCTGTATTGCAATTGAAATTTTGTTTTCTTTGCCGAATAATGAGGTGAATACACATCATACCACATTTTTTGGAATAAATATTATTGAACTGGATGGTATAATTATAGAAGTGAAATAACAACGTTGCTAGTCAACATTTTTGTTAGGTAATAGGTAAGGTTCTAACCTATCCTATTAGATGACTTAGTTAATTAAATTATGCTAGTTGTTAGAGTAGGTTAGGCGAGTTTGTTGTTTAACATCACTAATGAGTTCAGTATAGGATCTACTGAACTGCTCAAGTAATACTCACTACTCAACCTGATGAATTCACAGTTCTTTTTTATCCTTGTATCAGGAAGAAAATGTCACCATTTTGCATTAAGCTTGCCGAACACTTTCCGTTCCATCTACTTAGACTTCATTTCTAAGCTTCTGGCTCACCCCTTTGTTTTCGTCAGCTGAGCGTCTTTTTACCACGTCATTCTCCACGCTGACTAAAACAATATCTGTGCCCGCCGTCAGCTTATTTACGGAGGAACCCCCACTTTTTGTCGACAGGCGCGCGACCCTCCTTAACTGATATTGCGCAGGGGTGGCTCATCAAGCGGCTATCCACACCAGGAGGAAGTTAACGAACCCGATGCTTTCGACCGTGCAGCCGGGGATGCAGGAAGGGAGAACTAAGCTTTTATCAAAAATTTTTTTTGCGAGTTGCATGGGAGGGAGGGAGCAGGTTTTTATGGAACTCTCTTAACGAGCTCCGGCTTTTTCAATTTTCATAAATCGCAGTGACTGTCGTATTACGCGCTACGAGCACGGAGGTGGAGAAACAATAGCATGTGGGACTTATCGGTGATTCGCACAAGAGGAGAAATTGGCCGTTGATGAAAAGTAACGAAATTAGGGGAATCGAGTGGAAGATACTCTGGAATTTTTTAAAAGACATGATCAAAGAAAAAGATTTCTTTTCTTTTTTCTAATTATTACATTAATTAAAGTCACTATATTTTTTATTGAGGAATAAAGGCAACAAATAATTATACGATAAACTTGAATTAAGAAAATTATCAAAAAAATTGAATTAAATTCGATTCCTCTAATTTTAATATTCGGAGGAATTGGTGCTATTACTTATAGTTAAGAAGAATAGATGTTGAAACTTCTAATTAATAATTCTGTATTTATTTTGGTTAGTGAAGGTTCAACTTATTATGAAATTAGAGAAATTAGTAGAGAAATTAATAGAACTGGATACTTAGAAGTAATTTCTTAGTTTTACATCAATTACCCGGCGCATAGAAGTGGCATAAGGCACTTTAGAGCGACAATTCATCAGGACGCGTACTCCGCCATTTTCTTGGTGAACAACATCTACTTGGTATTGCTTCTCATTGAAAGGTAAAGGGAAATGAAATTAGCATCCTTTGCTTTGTAACTTTCCTCCCTTTTGACGCGAACCCGCTGCGTAATTAAGTTTATGTGCGACTTTTAAAACACATTTGTATTATTATTTTTTTAAATGTCTTTCATAAAAATAGAAAGGCTGAATTTTAAACGAAGCATTGTTCGAATAGTGGAAGTTAAAATAAACCAACAAGTGTCTGTGAGCGTAAAAAATGTTTACTTTATTGCCCTTTAGGAAGAAAGGGAAAGCGGTGAGAACGATTAAAAGTCACTTTATGTTTTTAACGCTTTTGTTACATTGTACTCTTTTGCATTTAAATTTCTTTAGTGTATTCATTTATCTTCTCGTATAAATTATTCAAATTGTAATTTAAATTTTACATAAAACAAGTCAATCGGATATAATTTTATTATTTAAAGTATCGGTTTTGAAATTCATTCATACGTTTTCAATGTTTAATTATGAATATATCAAAGAGAAATTCATGATAAAAAAACATTTATGCGAGATTACTCACTTAATAAATTTATTAAACAAATACAAATATATGCATATTTTTAGTAAACACAGGAATCAATAACTTCATAAAATGTCCCATAAAAGCTCGAACGAACGCAAGAATATAAATTAAATAAAAATTAAAAAAAATACACATTACAACGTGAAATTCCCGACGCAAAAGAAGGGGGCAGAAAAGATTTAAATCCATGGAGAGAAAGAGAAATCTCTAGCGAGTCGCAGGAATAAAAAAAGGCGCGTGCCGTTCTTTAATAGCGCGGCCTTTGATGTATGCATGCTCGCTTACGCGGGCGAGCTACTCCCGCGCAATCGGGGAACTTTTCGTTAGAGCGGGCCTTTGAACTCGCGTGCGCGCCCGACGGCTCATTTTCAAATGCTGCGCCCGCTCTTTAGCGGCGGCCGTGCGCGGATGCACTTGGGCGACAATCGAATTTCCGGGGCTACTTTCTTCACCGGCGCTCGTTGAGTGCCGGTGAAATTCCGTTACGCTCGCGCCCGTCTGTTTTAGCTGCGAACCTACGCCGAGATTTTCGCAAGAAGCCTCATCATTTTTCTACATGTTACCGCGTCTCTGAAGTGGGTGATGCTTTTGCCAGAGTCGTCTATTACGCATGGGAATCTGATGCACGGACAGCGAGAGGGTGGAATATTAAAGAGACCTTTGACATGAATTTATTTTAAAAATTTAGCGAAAAAATATAGGATAAATGCGTCTATGAAAAGGGGCAGGACTTTAGAAATTAAAATAAAATAAAAAATGGAAGTTTCGTGAAAGCGTTTCGAACAGATTTCAGTTTCAACCTGCTGTATTACCGGGGGTTCATTAGATCTGAATGTATTTTTGTATTCTGTGCATTGCAAAGTGAAAAACGAAAGGAGTAATGGTTTGAGCGATGGTCCTACTGACCATCGGACTTGAACACCATCTGGAAGGCCAGAGGTCTTCAATAATATCAAGTTCTCGGATCTTGTTCTTGCCGCTAGAATGAGTGCCGAATGTTTTATCATAACCCACAAGAGTTTCCGCAGTCTTTGTACCATAAGTTAGTAGTAGTTCGTGTCTGAAGCAGGAGCAGTGGTACTTTATTGAAGAGTCCAAGTCACTGACCTAGGATGAAAGACCAGTCTTTTTTGTAATTAAGATTGATGATCTTCACTTTTCCAACTTTTTCAATTTAGAGGAATGGTACGATTGTGTACGAGATTGAGATCTTTATAATCAACTTATGTATTAACATCAATATTGACTCGTAAAACAACCACAATATAAATAGAGAATTACTACACGAGTGCATCATAAAATGAAAAGGAAAGATGTAATTAATGTCATCAGAGGTGAAGTTTTGGAAGAATATGAAGATTAAGTAGTGCAGTAATAATTGTATGTTAGCAAAAAAAGTTAGCAATGAATTTTTCAGTCCCATACACCAGAACAAAATTTCACATTAAATTAACAAAAGTCTTTTTATTTTAACAAAAATTTGTGTGCATGCGCGTGTTTACAAATCAAGACGTGGCAACTTTTTTAAACAAAGATCTTTATTTCAAACTTACTTTAGAACCTCTACAATTTTTTATCCACAAGGAATCTCCTGAAAAGCCCCATAAACGCAGGATTGTCAGAGTCTTATTCGATTCTCTGGGAAGGCAAACACGGTAAGGGGGAGAGGCTCGACTTCGCTCGTAAAAGTGGCTACACGGGGGCCTCTCGCCGAGCGAAGTCGAAGAGTAGTCGTCGTCGCGCGGTCGTCGTTCCGAGTCGGCGACAGATGCTCCCGACTAATTCGATCCGTTATTTGCATGTAAACGAGGGATCGCGGACAAATACACCGGCGTAGTTTGGCGGTGTGGCGCGAGCGTCATTATTACGCGCCGCCTGATTCAATTTGCATCTTGTCCGTGCGAAAGTTTTGCGAATTCGCGCGGCCTGCAGCGCTACCCGAGGCTTTTTCCCCGCGGGGTAAGTGTAAATATCTAAGTACCGGAGGAGGTCGCCATCGAAGATCGCGCGCCGGTGTCACACGCGAGGCACTCGGCGCGATGCCAGAACGACGCGCTCTCAACTTTCTCAAGACCTGACAAATTGCCCGGGAAATTGTGCGACACCCCGCAGATTACACCTATGCTCTCATATGACATTTAGTTAAACTTTTGTATCTTTTATTAAGTGTTTAGTGATGTATAGGTGGTTGAAATGGTACAGTATTTACAAATTATGAAATGTTAGAAAAACATTAATAAATAGAATAACCATAATACTGACTAGTCATTTCATAAGTAATACTTTGGATTTGCAAATGCACAATCATTTATTTGTTCAAATTCAACCGTTCAAACGTCATCTTATGTGTTTAAAAAGGATCCCTTGTTCTACACTTACTATTCTGAATGGCTGGAAAAATTGTATGTTCATATTTAAATCCATGTTCTAGGGGTTCCATGGTTTCACAGTTTTTAGAAGTTTTAAGGATCAAAACCAACTGACTTTCAAATGGTCTTAAAAATAAAGGTGAAGGTCGCATTTTTTAAAACGGGTTATTGCGGATATTAACCCGCAAATATTACTTTAGCCTTTTAAAATCCACACTAATTTTAAAATCTGTATTCGCACTTCACACAAAGGAAGTTAAAATACCGAATCTTGAAGATCGACCTATTGCTATAACAAATAATTTTACAAGATGTGCAAACGTCCCAAAAGCATCCAGCATCATTCCGCTAATTCTATTTTCGGCTGAGTGAATTACGGCGCATCGAAAAGCGGCAAGCGACGAATAAATTGCGCGTTAGCGTCGCGCATGACTAAAAGTCTGCCTCGCGGTCGCGAAACAACATAGTGTCGCCATCGCGCACGTATCCGCGCGTGACAAATGATGAGGTATTTATAAAACACCTCTGCGGACTCCTGGCGACTCGAATCCGAAATTTACGGCCGGTAAATCGAACGCGAGCGTGTAGAACTGCGGATTGCGAGTTGTGCGCATGCGCGACGAAAAAGCGCGCCAAGACAAAAGATCGTCTTCGACGTAGAAGAGAAATGTCGCGAGGTCCCGGAGAAATTCGTGGATCGTAAAGATACACAAATAATGAAAGGGAAGGGTGCAGGAGCCGAGCGACAAAAGGGACGACGTATCGGAATACCAAATGCGAAAGGAAAGCACAAAGAAGCGCGCGAGCGGCTCGAGGAAATTTAAAAAGTTTACGACTGCAGCGCCGCTGGTAGACGTGTTCGCGAGGACCACCGCCCCCCTCCCTCCCTCCGTCCCTCCCCCCTGGTACGGACCAATAAAATGGCGCGGGCAGTCGCGTCTGACAGACGGGCGAATTTGCTCGAAGAGAAAAAAAAGGAGGCGCGAAAGAGGCGCATATCGATGGGCGGATTTCTTTCTGCGGTTACTTTTTTTCGTTCGAGTGAGAAAGACTCGACGAGAGCCAATAAAACATGCTAATGCCTCAGTTTTCGGACTCGGGATTCACTTTACTCTTCGGCTCGGTGGTGATGATCTACGAGAATGTAGGCCATAGAATATGAGGTGATAGAACGACGTTGAGATTTTAGCACGTATCTTTTACCGGCCGTTTTTAAAGTTTATTGAGGAGCGGTTGTAGAGCTTTAAAGCGGTCCGGTTTTGAAAATAAATTTTGCGAGTAGTATTTTCTGTCGCCGATTGGTATCTTTATCCCTTCACGTTTTATGCGTTTAGGCATCACTTAAACTTATTTAAGATTGTGATTTATTCTTTTTTTAATTTTTATTATTTGTAAAAGGTACTTTCATGCTTTCAGCAATAAAATTTTTTAATCGAAACTATTCTTAAGTTTTAAATTAGACAGTTACTTTCCAATTTACCAATTTAGCTAATTGATAACTAAAAAATGGTTTCTTATAACCTAAAAATAGTTTATTTCCACCATAATATTATTGGAGTAAGTTTATTCAAGATTAATTTTTGTTCCGATTTTAAAGTTGACCTTTCATCAGAAAGAATTTACTTCATTCTATTTTGATGTTATATTGCAGTCTATATCAACCATTTCACACATGTTAAGATATCACCTTGTGGTAAGTAGTTACTGGTGCTCAAAATTCTATCAAAATACTCAAATTTTAAATAAGCTTTGCAGAAGAAGAAGCTATTACCTAATCTTATTCATAACTTCTGAACATTGACACGTACGCTTTCAAATCATGTTCTAACATGTGTGATTCTCCTGTTGAAAGTATAGCGTCAGAAATTAATGAACAAATTAACTTTTAACAATTACAAGTAATCTAAGTAAACTTAATTCAATTTTATATATGAATTCAGAATAATTGAGACAAGTCAACAACATTTCTGCAAAACACACTGACAACAATCGTGTAACAATCCGCGGACTAAGTGTTGTTCGTCCGCCTATACGAAATTCGCCCGCTCGTGGTAAATCAACAGAAGATTAACGCCCCGCAAGCAGCTTGGCCGGGACTCCTCCAAAAATCTCAACATGTCGAGATGAGGAATGAAGATACTGGCCTAACGTCCAGAGACCGCAGGAAGACTTACGAGGGATCCGGCCGCGCGTCCGTTTTATCACGGAGGCGCTTCGCTTCTGTCTTGATGAAAAGAACCGCCCGCTAAATTATACGCGCTTTTTAACCCGCTCTTGCTTCGTTTCCGAGTGAAAGGAGGGGAGCGGCCTTTTCTCCGCGTGTCACTCGGCCCCGGTTTCTTTACGAGGCGACTTTTGGGCGTTTTCGGGAGGGTTCTAAAAGGCGTAAATTTTCAAACGAGATTGTACGGGATTCTCGAGGGTCAAATTGATTTTCGAGTGGTAGGTTGTATTTTTGCCTTTCGGAAAGAGAATTTTATTAGTTTCTCCTTGTTGGGCATCTTATGCAACGATTAAATCTGTTTCTTGCTCCAAACAAGGTACTCCTTTGTTTGTTAAAGGAAGCTTATTTTAATTAATCAGCCTAAGCACTTAATGAGTCACTAAAAGTAAATATTCAAACTTAATAAAAAAAAAAAAATTTAATTTTGCTACCCTTTTCTTCTTAAAAGCCCTAGTATAAATTCGAGGAAAACTTTGTAATGGCGCGCAGCTAAAAAAAATTAAGACGTCGAGCGGCTCATAAAAACTTGCCTTTTATTTACAAAAAGCATTACAACTTTTCCCGTGGAAAAGCAAATAACGAGGATATTTAGTCCGGCCCGGGAAGTTCTGGGACGCCCGCGAGTCTTAAGTACTAAATATCGCCGAAACTTCGCGTAATTTACTTTGTAAACTCCCGGGTCCCGCGATGTTTTTCGCGTCATTAGACGCGCGCCGTGATATTTCTTGCGTCCGCGCCTCCGATACAAGCGCCGTCTTATCTCTCGCGTCCCCAAAACTTTCTTTGTAATTGCGCGACGCGCGCGCACAGGGTTTGTTACACAGGGGTGGGGGGTGGACTGCGTGCTCGTCGCTCATTATACCCGCGCGATTCCCCGAAGCATTAGCGGGCATTGTCGGGGCCTCGTAAAGCCCGCGAGTTTACGCGCGCAGCGTGTGCGCGCCGCGGCGGTCGCGGCACGTGCGCGTCTCGCACGATAAAGCACCGCCGACCCACGCGCCTGTGGCTGCGCTGCCGACCAGCGCGAATTTCGCACTGCGAGCTGGTTCGCGCGTTACACGGCGTACCTTGCAGTTCTTTTTTGTGGCAAGTTCTGGGTTTATGAAGCCACTTTTTTACGGATCTCCCGGAATTTTGTTAAATCCTAACAGCTTTCATTTTTTTTTAAATTGTTTAATATATTATTTTTTTTTTACTAATTGTTATTAAATTATTAAAATGTTCTTGTTTATTTTTTTAAATTTCTATAAAAAACCGCAGGTTTACTACCTATTGCTGCTTTGCAAAATCTGATTTTTTAATTTTACTCGCAATCATGCTTTAATAAAATGGCGTCACTCTTTTTTTGTCAACAACATGGCGTTATGCCTTGATTTAGAACAATAAATTAATGAAGAATTTTATTATTTTTTGCTTTATTTAATAAAATTATTTTTAGTGAATATTTTATAAGAAAAATAATAAAACTAAAGACGATTGATCATAAATTTTTTTTAGATTGAAATAGTTGGAAACATTAAAGAAGTGTATAAAAATTCGCTTCGTCAGCAGAAGTTTCTTACTTGAATTTGCAATTCACTTTGGAAACTTGAATAAAGCAAGAATTTGATTAAGGAGTTGGGATTCGAAGGGTAGTATACACTTGCACCACCAATGAAACCGGCCTTGAACTATCGCTCAAAGTAAAAGAAACAAGCGAAACAGAGACGAAGACGGATACGAACACGAGGCGAAATAAAAGGAAACCGTGAGAATTCCAAAGGGAGGAGATCGATGGAATTATCATAAAATGAAACGACCAGAAGGGCACCGACGAAAAAGGAGAAAATTTGTAGTACGTGAATAAATCAGTGCATAAAAAACTTGAGATAATTTAATTTAAATTTAAAAATCGTCATATTCGAAAGAAAGTTTTTCAAAGTAACAATATCCGAAGTATTACAAATTAATGCAGCGACCTACTTATTTTTTCCGTTCAGCTGAAATTTTTTAAATTACATTGATTAACGTATGTGAGAAGTAATTTTATTTAAAAATATCAGGAAAAATCTCAAAATCAAATAATGTGAAAAGGTAAAGAATTTAAAATTGTTTGTAAAAGCTTTTTTAATATAGCATTTTATCGATTCTTTTTATTTTTTTTTTCTTATATGAATAATAAATACAACTACTTCATATTCTCGACGTACAAATAGAACCTGCAGTAATATTTTTTAAAATTTAAGCTAAATTTAGTGTTTTTATTCCTCATAAGTATTAAAAAGAGTAACAAACTTAAAGCAAACTGCAGCTTACTGCGAAAAAATAGGGGAGAGCGGGGTATACTGGGCCGCGCACACAATTTTTTAGAGCAGTATTGCGGACCAACTGTTCATCCAAATTTGATCTGCAAGCCTTAAACTTACCATATAATTGGTACGATACCTCAAGTTTAGGGGTTGCAGATTGAATTTGGATGAACAGGTAGCCCACAATATGCCTCTAAAAAATCGTATGCGAGACCCACTATGCCCCGCTCTAGTATAAGATAGCAATTTCTATTCAAAGCGATATAAGAGCAACAAAGGAAACAGTAAACCTCGCGTAGAAATAAAATAAAAGAATAATTTGAAGAATGGAGACATTCCGAATGTCCATAGCCGGGATTATCCCGATTTCCAGCGTTCATTATTCGTTTCGAGGCGTCTCAATCGTCGGGCGCTTTAAGCGAGAACCTACTCCTCGAACTTACCTTCTCCTCGTCTGCCGAAAGCAGTATAATAAATTCTCTCGATAAGCTCGCGCGCTATCGCCGCGGCCTTTGCTCCTCCCTATACTCTCATTTTTCTCAGAGCGAAACTTCGGCCGCCCCCTTTTCTGCGCGGGCCGGCTAAAGGAAGTGGGAAAAACTACTTCATTTTTTTCCGGGCGCGCGCCTAGCGCTCCGCTCCGGAGTCCTGGCTTTTAATCAAAATTCAGAAAGCGCCCGGCGTACAACGCGACTTGTTTCTCAGAGTTTTTTTTTCGTCACTCGCTCGGCTCCTCTCATCCTCCAACTATACGCCGGTTCCCCCCTATTTTTTTATACGCGAGAAGTTTCGCGCTTAAGTGAAACTCCCTTTTTTGCGCGGCATATTTTAAATAGTTTTGGATGCTATAATGCGTTTTAATGACTGGAGTTTGATGCGCAAGGTATTAATTTGCTAGTTGATGAAGAAACTTTTATTGCGTAAAATTTTTCAAGTTTATTTAATAAAACTTATTCGCCCGTCTTTATTTCCATAAGTTTTTCAAATTAGAGCTAGAAAAGATCGTCAAATTATCTCTAAATTGACCTTCAAATATCATTCAACAGTTAAATTGCTTTTTTAAAATAGGGATAGAGAAACAGTGTAGTCCCCCGCCTGACCTAATAACTTTTGTTAAAGTCATTTTCAGGTTAAGTGACCTATTTTGAAGCATTTTAGTTTTTTTTCGTCTATTTTATGGCTACCGACAAAACATTTCGCAAAAAGGAAAATAACGAAATTGATCATATGAATAAGTATTTCCGAAAAAGTAAGTAAATTGCATCATTCAAATATGGGAATTTAATGAAATCGATAATTAACATGTCGCTGCATCGATATCAATTAGTTCTTGCACTCTAAAAAGCTTTAAATAAATGATGACTTATACAATTCTACCGATATCACCCATATAATAAAAATGGAAATATTGCCGTATCCCATTATATTAAATTCGCGCCGTAATATTGTCGATTATCCCCGCATATTTACCGCCGCTCGTAATGTTGCCATTCGATCATTAAAGATTCCACAGCCGCCATTAACGCGAGAAGCGCCGATGTAAATGTACAGAGGAAGCATTGTTATATCCGGGCTTCGAACAAGACTTTCATTGCTCGGTAATTAAAAAATTATACCGCCAGCCGAAATGGATCGGGTACTCATTCTTTTTTTTTCCTCCAGCTTTTTTTTTCATTTTTGTATTCATAAAATTTATGCGCGACCGCGTCGTATATAAACGCTGCTGGATAGGAGGCGACGCGCTTAATTACACATTCGCTCGTTATCGCCGGCCAATCGAACGAGGCGATATATTGCGGCCTTGTTTTCTCGCCCGCACTTGTGACGCCCGCGACGAGGACCGCATCTCATTGTAGCTTGAGGACGAGGACTGGATAGGAAGGGGAGGAGGGCTTGTCTTGGATGTGCTTGTGATTGTAATTAGTGAGTGATTGAGATTTTTTGGGAGATTGTACAAGAATGAAGATGTCTTCTGCAATTTTTGGGTTTATTTAGTTGAAGGTAACAAACTCCTTTTTTGTTAAGGGGTGTCCTAACGTATGTAAAAAGCTAAGCTTTGTTAGCTATTTGAGATATTTTGTCCTCACTAAATCCGATAGTGATCAAATTTCACTCTATGCAATTTTGCTATTCCCTTTGTAATAAATTCAATGGTTCGATAATGTAAAAGATGGTAATTTTATCCTACGCCTATTCAAAACTTGCGATATAATAATTAAACAATTGAAATTAATATATAAAATGAATTAATTGGAACACTGGTAATATATAATTTTAATATATAGTGGATATAAGCATCAATTAGAGAAGCGGCGGTGACATTTTGTACAAAACTAGGTTACATTTCATTACAAAGCTATTAAAATTCAGAGCTTTTCAAGGGCGACTCAACTGTAACTAACCTAGAATACTCCTGGTCGCTTTGAGCACTTCCGTGAGTAATATGCATAAGGACCTCACCTCAACAATGACCGTGCAAACTTCAATGAATATGCTAGTACAGAACTGGGTCATCAATTTTTCAAATGTCAAATTTCACCGAAACAAGAATTCTCGAAAAATATTACATTCAAAAAGGTAAAAATAAGTGACAAGAATGTCGTAACTAATTTATCAATTCGTGGAAAAGTAATTATGCTGTAAACAATAGGTATTTGCATGAGCATTGAATCAAGCAACATATACAAAGCGAAACTATCAAGTTCCTACAGCGATTCTCGCTTTCTCCGGGATTATTTCGGAAAATACATCTATCGACTTGGCACTTGGCGAAATAGAGTTTGAATGTAAATGATGCAACGAGTCGCTGGCATGTATACAGTATCGGTAATACATCACTCTATTCAAAGTTCGGAATACCGTGTTTTATATTAATCGTTTAGATTTAATGAAATGTAGAATATAGTATTAATCAAGAATAATATCTATTGTTAAAAATAATCAAACTTCACTTTGGTCGTTGATATTGATTTTATTCTAATATCTACAGTTTAGTTCAAACATTGATAATATTGAAAACATTAGTTGATATTCAATCACAAATGACATAGTTACATTTTCATAAACAATAATATCGAATTCACAGATTCAAATTACTCAATTTTTTAGTTAATAATATTCTCTTTCATCAGTTAATCAAATAACATGAACTTGATGGGATACATTTCGCGTAAAAGCACGATTTCCCTATCAAATACCCTAAAAATTGTAGCCATACCTTTTTAATCTATGAATCAAATAACAAATCTGAAATATGCGATTAAACAATACGAGCCCCTTGAATAAAGTTTATATTTTCCACTTGTACATAAATCAGGGGCGATCGAGCCTACGCTATAGGAAGAGGAAGATATACGCTTCCAGGAGAGTATATGCAATATTTACGAGGATCGATTTGAAGTGGCCTCTCGTTCGGACGCCTCGTTACTGCTCGCGAGTCGCGGCGTATTTCTTCGAATCCCAGCTCGCGCTCACAGGTTTCGCCGATTAGCAAGCCAAATATCGCTCTCGGGCGCCAATCGAATCACGAACGCTCTTAGCGCACTCGCGAACCAACTCTGAGGTTGTGCGGTTACCGTAATCAGCGGCGTCTAAGGTAGAGGCGAGTTTATTCGCTGTACCGGTAGGTTTCGGGTTACTCTATTTGGATCTTGAACTGGAATGTGTGAAGTGTTTTTATTAAATCTGGAAATGCGGAGTTCACAGATAGTTTGGAGATGACCAACTTGGGAAATATAGGGGAATTTTTGAATTTCAAACCGAGTTGTTTGGTATTTTTTTTTTTTTTTTAATGAAGCATTAAAGCTGCTTGAGCTACTTCCTTCACGACTGCACTATTAGAATTTTTGAGTCTCACTATTTTAATAAACCAGATGCATAAATATTATAAACATTAACTTGGATCTTATTCATGTTGAAACTAATATTTTTTGTTGAAATACTGCATGCTAAATCAGAATTTGTTTATACAAGATGTTAAGATGCTAACTCAGAATGCGTTCAGAGAAGATGCTAACTTGTTAACCACAAACGAGTCAGCACCTTCTTTACACGAATTCAAGTTAGCATCTCCTGCATCCGAATTCGAGTTAGCACCTGCTTCAACTGAATTCAAGTCGACGTCTCCTGCATCCGAATTAGAGTTAAAACCTGCTCCAAGAGGATTCAAGTTGACTTCTTTATCACTTTTGACTTAACACCTTCAACCGTTTCAAGTTAGCAACTCCTGAATCAGAATTCGAGTTAGCACCTTCTTCAAACAAATTCGAGATGTATAATCTGATTTAATGTCTTTTCGGAAGGTATTCTTAGTTTAAATCTTCTCCAAATAAATTCTGAGTTAGCGCCTCTTTCTTCTAGCCATTGATTTGTCATAATTCTGGTAAGTTCGCCTCCAAATGCATAAATAATCGGGCACTAACAGAATATCGCGCATTTGGAAAAACACGATAAACCAGTAGTTGATCTAAATTATCGATAAATAATGCATAAGCAACATCGAGATAGCTGCACGCTAGCGTATCCACTGAAATGGCAATAGCCGGGGAATGCATCTGAGAATTACACGCGAAGGGAAGCGCGCAACCGTCCGGCGCGTCTCACGAGACCAAAGACACGTCAATCGAGGTCAATGATAATTAATCGCTGGCGCTCGTGATTCGGATGTTTCGGATGCGGTCCGCGCTCCTCGGACGCTGCGACTCTCTCCACTCCGTCTCCCTCCGGCAGAGCCATCCTCCGATATGTGAATTACCATGCTAATGCAGGCTGACTCGCGCGCGCGCGTCTCCACCATGAATAAAACATGCCATAAGTCATCGGGCGAGGCTGTAGGGTCCGGGCGGCGAAGACGTCCTGGGCGCGCCATTGTGCGTCGGGAGTTTCGAGGTTTTCGGAAACGCCACCGGGGCGCACTTTGAATACACGATACACGCGACCTTTCGCCGTGGAGTGTCAAAAGTTAACGCGGCTGCGTTCGCGCGTCGCGTTCTGCATGTCGAAAGCGGCTCTAGAAGCTGGACTCCTCGTTTTTTAAGGAGTTTTCGATGCAAATGAACGCAGGAGACTCGGGCGAGGCGAAAACAGGTGGTGCTGCGTAAGCTGCTCGCCTATTCAGCGCAGGAGTCCTGGCAGCTTCTTTTTTAAGGAATTTTTATGCCGGGCGAGTGTTTGCTGAAACGCGTCGGTTATTACTTGCTGATCAAAGGAGTGCTTGTTTATTTTGAGTTTAGGGAAATTTGATACCTGCTAGATGTTTCTTCTGGTTAATTTAAGATTGTTGGTGGAATATTAAGTAAGACATTTTATATTTGTTCATTTAAAAATTTTACAGAAATGGCGGAAACTTGCTAAGTTAGTTTAAATAGACAATATTGAAGAAACAATAACGTTTCATTCTACAATTTTTCACTTAGGTGAGAGGTTGGTTTTCTTTTGTATTTCGTTATCAAAACAGATGTTACACCGCCTTAAAACCATATAATACATTGACTGTTTAGTTAGGTCCAAATGAGCAATATAAACTTGAAAAAAATTCTTGTGTGCAATATATACATTCTAAAGAAATACAAAAAATACCTTCGTCAGTAGCCAATCAAAACATTTTTCTTGAATACACTTTGGCAGCTTCAATGTTAATGTGCTTTGGCAAAAATAGACTAGAAGTAAATAGGTGTTCCTTTGTAAGTTTCGTAAAAGATTGAAAACATTATAAACAGAACGTGAATCATATCTTCGAACTATTTCCAGATATGTTGTGCAACAGACAGAAAGTCTTCAAATTTTTTCAGAAATTTCAAATTTTAGACGAAGTAAAACGAGAATAAGACGTTCTCGACGAATTTAGCTCTTATACTATTGACTTTTTATCTGCTCATGAATATTTTCCTACCACTTGCTCAACCAAAATGAAATCCTTGAGCTTAGTGATCTTGAAGACACCTTACTGCCAAGATAAGGTAGGTACAAACCGCAGCAGACAATAATTCCTTCTTTAATAAGCTTTTAATATTCTTTTGAATTTCACACAACTCGAGCTTAAAAATTTTTAAAATCAATCCACAATCGATGTGATTTTCATTCTGTTTAGGAAGATAAAAAAAGAATTGAATGACCCGCGAGTCGTGATCAATAAACGGCTTAAAAATCCCGAGCGCCAAGCGCGAGATAAGCAATCAAATCAAAGAGTTTATAAAGTCAGCAAGAAATTGTCCAACACTTTCCAAGCGGACGTACCGCGTCGAACTCATAAAATCAAATTAAAATCGACGGTAACTCGATACCGTCGTGCAAAAATATCGGATTTCCGCGAGCGTGTCCGCTCCTTTGACGAGCTGCCATCAATTTTCGTTAACGCAAATTGTTACAGCCTTTTTTAATCGGTCGCGCGCGCGAAAACCCTTTTAAATCGTCGGTACGGCGGATTCGATGAAAAAAAATAGACTCGCAGCGGTTACGACGAAAAACGCGTTCTCTCTACGGCGAACTCGATTTTGCGCAGACATTGTCGCTCCCGAAGCTCCCTGTGCTCTGGACACATCCGGACGCGACTGAATGCGCGTGCATGCGCTCGGCAAACGAACGGAGATAATTCTCGAAAAAAAAAGTAAAGGATTAAGGACGTAAGCGCTCGGTGGTGAAACGAGCGATAACGAGCGCGAAATTCGAAGAAACGCTTGTGTGGAGCAAGAGAGGTAGTGGAAAATTATCTATCCTCGTAATTTTCAGTGTATAAGTTCCCTTTGTAATGGAGTAATGATTCATTAATATAATTTAAAAATAAAAATTTTTTTAATTCAAATTAGTTGTCTTTTTGTGTAGTTTCCTAGAATTATTAGTAGTTACCAATTATTAGATGTTTACACTTAAATTTAAATTATTCTATAGGATTGCGATTATAATAGTTGATAGAATGATAGGAATTTTTATTTTCAATTTTATTATTTTATTATTACATTAGTTATCACGTGACCGTTACGTCTCAATGCAAAAGTTGGTTCAAGAGAAGTACAAAAGAAGTGGCACAAACAGTAAGCTTCGCCACGTTTTACCATATAGTTTGGATTTGTGTAACAATGACAACCTCTCACTTTTTCTGAGAATTAGAGCTGCCAACTCTATAGACCTAAATTTCTTTATCAGAAAAATTTCTGCAGAGGAACCTGTACAGAGGAATATATTGTATACATTGTGAACTGCTACTTGAGTAAGCTGATTGGTAAGTTTAAAGACTACTGCAAGTTCCTATTAAGCGAGAAATGAAAAAAATTTAAATTTTAATATACAACCGTGACAGGAAACTTGAATTAAAAATATCAAATGAATAAATTAAGAATAAATCCACAGAATTACCTTGCATTCACTTATCGCAATCAAATTTTTATTACTACCGCAATTAATTATCAAGTTCCTGAACATAATGATAAAATAACCGTATATAGTATTGACAGTGAATGGAAGAAAGCAGAGTATAAATATCAGTAAATAAGAGATGATAGGATTAACATGAAAAATTCCGGCAATCAGTACACCTCCGGAGAACAAACGCAGGGACAAAAAAGAAAGAAGGCGCTCGGCCGAGGAATGAGAAAAATAATAAAGGCCAGATAAACTCGAGCGCGAGCCGCGCGACGGAGAAGGCAAAAAAGTCATAAAGATAGAAAGAAGCGAGAAGGAGGCGCATTAAAAGGGTAGAAAGAGAGAAAAGCAAAGGCCGAAAGACGCGGAAAGGGCTGATGTCATTATTCGGCGCCGAGAGAATAAAGTGAATTCTTTATCGCGTCGAATCCGCGTGTAACGTGTCGCGCCTTTACGATCTTTCTCTCTCTCTCTCTCTCTCTCTCTCTCTCTCTCCCTCTCTCTCGCTCCGCCGAGTCGCGCGTTCAGATTCCCACCTCCGATAAAGCGATTTCGCCCGGCGGGACTGCGCCTACTCGAGGAACGCGTCCCCCCGTGTGCGCCTGCATCATTGCAGCGAGAAAAGGAGCGCTAAAAACGCGTCCTGTAAATTCACGCCGAGGCGCGGGAGACGTTAACGCACGGACTCGGCGCGCCCTGGGAGTTTCTTACCATCGCGAGTGAGCGACGGCGCGAAATTAACTCGAGCGCGTCGCGAATTACGACGAAATCGGATTTTGTTGATACCTACTTTTACACATATTTTCCATTTTTTTCTACTGAAAATTATTCTTTTCAACATATTTTGTTTAAAATTAGAAGATCTTTATAGTTTAGTTATTAAGTTTAAATACAATCTTCTGTAACGACTAGCGTGGAAGCGATTTTAATTAGTTATATCTTTAACAGGTAGGCGTGGACCAAACTGTTTCTTCTTCGTTTATGCTTTAATTTTTTTATATTTATCCTAGTACCCCGTTTAGTTTAGATATTTTACTTCCTTAATCGTTTATCGAATGCAGATATTAGGATTACATTTTCAAACGTTAATATTAAGTTAGAAATTTATACAGAGTGTTCCAAGAGTAAGTAATCCAGAAATATAAAAATGGTCGAATAAAAGTTGTTGAATTAAAAGAAGCGTACATGATCTTTGATATGATTTTGATATTAATGGATATTTGAAAGACATTTGAAGACTATTTGATCTTTTGAAGGTTAAGTCGTGTCTTTCAAGTAGGAACCCCTACAGCCCCTACTTTTGACCCTTACTATGAAAGTGTCATCCATATTATAATCCAAAAGGATCTTCAGTAGGTAATTTAGAGGTCATATTATTTATTCCAAAGCTGTAGAGGAAGACAAAGGAACATTTTTAATTTGCAACACGTTATGGTCAAATCCAAGGTTTTTTCTTGATCCTACAAATATATGGGAATTGCAAGAATTTTGCAATTTCTGTCCCTTCGCCTGGAGTAAATTCTTTGTAGAACTAGTTTATAAATCGGAATGCTACTTCTTATGCTACACTACCTTCACCTTCATAAATATTTAATCTGATTAACACTCAATTTAAAATGCTTGAAACTTGATGCTGTCGGTGAAGTAACTATACCCGTTTCAGCAATCGAAGGGTTGACAAACGCGAAAAAATTAATCTCAAAGTCTCACATAAATCCGCTATCTCTTCTCATAAATTCCTGCATCCATCCGAAATTCGATTCGGAAATTTCACGTCGACTGACCGCGGCGATGATTCCAGTTTGTCTCTACTTACCCGGAATCCTCGCGCGCGCTTACACGAGAAACTCATCTTGCGGCCATTTCCTGCGCGATCGGCTTCCCTCCTCCCACTTTAAAAGACGAAGTAGCCCGGTTTCTTTTCGTAGGTAGACTTTGAGCCCCCCTGCTCCCGTTATCTCCTCTCTATCCGCATTACCATAACCCAAAATCCGTGGGGCTTAGAGCGAGTCTCCGCGCTTTATCTTACACCCCTCTCCCTCCCTCCTACTTTTACCACTGCTCTCCTCTCCGGTTTCTTGGCCACTTCTTTTTACGCCGGCCCCGACGTATTTCCGTCCTCGGACAATCGCGGTCGCGCTGCCCGCTCGATTCAAAGCCATGATAAAAAAGTGGATCCTTTTTTTAAGTAATTTATTTCGAGCCGTGTAAAGTCTAAGGGGATTGCGCCGTCTTACGGGAGATAGCCCCGTAGATCCGAGGTACATTGATCCGCGAGGCTGAACTTGTTCGTAATCGAGTGGCTCGATATCGAGCTTGTCCGCGGGCTCAAAGCGAAGAAAAGGCCGATTTTTAATCAATAATTTATCGATCGCACAATGGCGCGTAAAGTTTCATCGATTAAGGGAAGAGAAAAGACAGGGGGTATTGTTCTGTCGGAATAATTTTTGCGAGCTTGAATTATGGATAGACGCGAGCGCGAAATTCAAACTCTTTAAATAAAGAAGAATGACACGTGAGATTGAAAAGATAGGATAAGATTTTTAAATGGATACGGAAACGCAACTGGCTTTAAGTGTCGCTGCTCTATTGTGTCTATCTATTTATGAAATTAAAGTCAGACCCTTTAGTCTTTCTTGAAAGAGGACGCAGTAGAATACTTTACTGACAAGGCACCAACATCGATGGCTTAAGTAGTTCATG